>JBAMBO010003501.1:0-40750 GCA_037044535.1 Lordiphosa magnipectinata
TATTATTCGCAAAACCAACCAAAGTCTTTCATATTAGTCAAAAGCAACGCCCTCTATGTGACAGCCAGCTGACTAAGGGCTGGCAAGTTATACTTCATCAGTGGCGCGAACACATTTTTAAATATCGCATTTTATTTTTCGAGAATATGAAATAAATATATATAAATTTAAATAATAATTAAAAAAATGCATCATAACACATAAAAAACAATCAATAAATATCACTTGAACCTCAAATTACCCCTTAACTAAAAAAAGGGAATTATTTTGCGAGAGATGCAGCCCTGTTTTTAGAGATGATACTTCAATTGGAACAGCTTCTGCTCTAACTAGATTTTCAAATAAGAAAATGAAATCTCGTGTAGCTCTGGGACACCGACGGACTTTTCGAGCGTTTTGCAAACCAACCGAGGCCAAAATCTGTAGAAATTTCTGTGACTCCGCTGATTGTGATAAAATGCGTGGGCACGACGCAGTTGTTAAAAACTAAACAAAATATAGTTTAGTTTAAGAAACAACAAAATCCCCTGTTGGATTGCGTTTGGGCAATTCAAACAATTGGCGCTTGTGTTAACTGTGGGGAGAGAATTTCTCCCACTGACAACAGAAGGGCCGATTACGGGGCATGCACAAAGACACATACAAAGCTTCTGTGACTTGGCGTTTGCTGCTGTTTGTCAGAATTTTTGCTACAAGTCTGACTTGGGATTCCCAAGCGGTCTTAGCAGTTCTGACGTGAGGTAGCCACTGCCAACTCATTGAAGTTGGGCAAAAGATCGCTGATGATTGAACTGTTGGAAGTTTATGAAATAGCTGTGCTTGTCTTGTTTTAGAAACGTTATGATGAAAATCATAACTTATTGTCCTAGAGCCTGCTTAAAAGTTCTAAGATTCAAAACGGAAAACTTATCAAAAACTTTGGAGCCTCTTCGCGCCCATTAAAATATAACTTTTCAACTTATTTTTTTCACCTTACAAGAATAAGACCGGCTACTAGTTCATATGGAAGGTAACGCGACGCATTAAATCTACTTGGCTTTAGAAGGTGGTTTCAAATCGCTTGAATTTTGTCATCTAATCTAGTAGCCGGGCAAATTTGTCCCCATCACAGATAAAGTCATGGTGTAAATATACCATGTATACAGTCAATCAGCTTTAATTTGAAATGCGAACGTTTCGTGTTCCTCTAGAGATTTCTGGGCACACCCGACTTTATTTATTTATAATTATGGCATTAGTAAGTTGACCCAATTTTTTACGTATAATCCGCCATCTTAAATAAGTTACGCCTGACAATGCCTTCAGCTTTATATTTAAATTTGCGCCCTCAAAAATCCCCTCTAATAGGGATTAGAATACTAAACATTTTGGAGTGTGAGAGTCTCATCGATGGTAATCAACTCTTTGAATTTGGTGCTGATAATGACAGAGACGGTCATTATATGCCTTGACTATTCAATTGTGTTAAAATATTAGCAAGTGGTAAAAAGTACTATCGGATGTGACTCAGAAATCTCTAGAACTGAGGGGTTGATTTCATTGTCGATATTTCCTAGACCTACTCTTCAATCTACCCACTCTAATGTTCTGTTAGCTGTTCGTGTCTCCCTTGTCACGTCTTGCACATTACTCTTACGCCACGTGCTTCTCCGACCCGCCTGCACTGCTGACGTGCAATTTCAATGGTCAATCAAAGGCGGCTGCCCTTTATGGTTTTTTATAGACAGGCTTACCTCCGACAATGGCAAGTAAAATTGCACCTAGCTCAAAATGAAATTGCCCGGCATCGATCGCTGTGAGGTGGGCGTTGCTGTAAATCAATGAAGCGCCGCGAAGCGTGGCTGCATTGAGGATAAAATGAAGCAGCTGCCACATTTGGCTTGCTTTAGCTTTTATACCCGTTAGTTATACGGTAAAAAGGGTGTACTAAGTTAGTGCAAATGTATGTAACCAGGCAGAAGGAAGCATCTCCGATATGATGTAAGCTCAGAAAACTATTTTTCTATATTTAAGAAAATCGGCCTAGAATCGAAATCGCCCTTTAGATTTGTTGTTGTTTTTGAAACTGCGACTTGCAGTAAAACATTGGTACCATTGAAATAGTACCTTGCAGGTTACAGTAGTTAATATATTTTGTTGCTGTGTTCTGGTTTACTGGGTCGTCAGTAAAAGTTACCATTAAAACATTGCTCATGATGCGCTGAATTTAGTTGCAGTATTTATATTATTTATTAGTGAATTCGAACTTGAGAATTACATGTGGTCCCTTTTTTGTGCGACGCTCAAGAAATTTTTAGTGTTTACTTATGTGCACTGTGATGTCTGGTATTTGTATTGTTTGTGCTATTTGTAATGGTGCTGTGTTACACTTACGAGTTTACTGTAAACAATGGTAAAATAACTATTTTTATTGGTTGGAGCATTTTCAGCCGTCATTACTGGTTGAAATCTACTGTGCTACCCCGTAGTCATTACGATATGTGTTTACGCCTCTTTAACTGTACCTGGCGGTAAGTTCATTTAAAGACAAATTTTTTTCTGTCTAGTTTTCCGATTTTCATCAAGCTTGGTGGAACTATGAAACTGCAAAATGAAAAGAAAAGTTGTAAATACGAGGCTTGGGGAAGTTTGCACTGAAAACAAAAAAGTTTTTATTTTCAATAAATCTAGTTTTTCAGCCAATAGTTTCCATGGCAGCTTTATGCCATAGTCATCCGATCCGGCCGGTTAACGCCGGAATACGTTAAGAAAGCTTTAAAAATGAGGGAGGAAATAGCATAGAAACAGATGGACAGACTAACGGACAGTCGGACATGGCTATATCAACTCTGCTTTCTTCTTTGCGTTATAAACATCTGGACCATTCTAATATACCCTCTGCAAGGGTATAAAATAAGCTTTAGTAAATATGAAATTCACTAAGTTTAATAAAGAAAAAACTTTAATTTGATGTTAAACATAGTTAACATTTGGCTGTGATTTTTTACTGTTATTCGCGACACCGTGAAGCGTGATGTATGTACTAACATGCCGAATTTTTGTGTTTAAGTCGCAGAGGTCCTGAATTCCAAACCCAGTCATGTTAAATTATAAAACCCTTAAAATAATTGAGTTTAACGCTTTTGAGAAAGAAGTTAATAAGTTAACATTTATGTTAGTGCACGCATTATAAATATTAAAAAGGCTATTAAACATTTCTACCCCTGAGTAACGGGTATATGGAGGTCGGGCAGGGCCGACTTAAGCTTAAGCTCTCGTTTATCTTGTATTGGTGTATCTGCTAGATGCAGCTGTATCTTCATCTCGCTCACCTGAGAAATACATTGCGTTACGTTTTTGGTTATTTCATGCTCTACTTGGAAGTGGAGTAAGTGGAATAATTTCCAAATTTGACAGCAGACATATGAGAAGCTGTTCCAGCCTCGCCCACCGGCAAAAAAAACTGCCACCGGTAACTACTGGTAACGTATGCCAAACGGAAACTCAAACGGAAACATTCAACGTGGCTGGGGACAAGGGGAACAACGAGACCAGGTCGAGTGGAGTCGAGCATTCTCATGTATTGAATGACGGAAAGCTTTCTCTCTCTCTCCCTCTTTTTATCCCCGTCTCACTCTGGCATAATGCAAATGTATGCATGGGTGTCAGAGTCAATGGCAAAAAAAGTTGGATATCGTAAAACGTATCGCCAGAGTGAGTTTCCGTATCCTATTAAGTGTGGAAATTACTTTCATATGCACATTTTGATTTCCTTGTTGCATTCTTTTTATGCAGATGCCTTATATTGCCTTTGGCGAGTCGCCTTAGACATGCAGACGGACCATATGGTTAGATGCAGGATATTCAAGACGATGTCAGGTTAGCAAGTACAACTGCATGTGCAGGGAATTTAAAAGCCAAGAATATGATTGACACTCGTCACTTAAGAGTAAGTCGAACTTACGAGGCTGATGAAAAGTAGTTAAAAAATTATTTTAATTCATTTTTTGAAGTCGAAGAAAACTAAATGTGGAACAGCCTTCCCGCATGACAAAAAGAGTCCATAACTATGAAACTATTCGACTTCCCATTTACAAGTGAATACAGTAAATTCCTGGATACGAGACCAAATTTTGAGAAAACAAGAAAGAAAGTCGGTCAAACCCGACTATAACGTACTCTGTACCCTTAATGTCGCAGCTTGCATTTGCTCACGAGTTATACGCGCTCTTCACTAAGTTTCAATCTCTCCCTCTCTCTTTCACTAAGATTGCTGTTCATCGGAATGCTGTGGTTATGGGTGGGGGTGGTGGTTAACTGTCCGATTTTTGCTTCTAACTTGAGTATCGCTCATCCGATCTTTATCATTCTTGCATCAAATCGATAAATAATTTTGATTGCTAGATATCTCTAGAAGGTACGAAAAATCTATCATGAAAACTGTGGGAGATATGACGTTGTTTCCAAATTGCGGGGCGGGAGGGGGCATGGCCAAAATTAAAAATAAACTTGCTGCAACTATAAGAAGTATATGTCCCATACATGTCAAATCTATATCTCTTACTATCTCTGAGATCTGTGCGTTCATACAGATGGACGGACAGACGGACAGATAGACAGACGGACATGGCTATATCAACTCTGCTGTTGATGCTGATCAAGAATATATATCTTACAGGGTCGGAAATGATTTCTTCTCCCTGTTACATACTTTTGCACAAACTTAATATACTCTGTGTACCGTTGGTACGAGTATAACAAGAGCAAATGTGTTCTTAATATCAGGGCAATATTTCTAAAAAACTTTTAGCCGCTTTTTGCGGTTAAGTCGCTTTGGAATTCCCAAGCGGTTATGTCAGCGCTGGCATGAGGAGGCAGCTGCTGGCTGACAGTAGGCAGGTAAAGACCGCTGATGATTAAACAGGGATGCTCAGTAAAAGACTTTAAAAAAAATATTAGGGTGGTGGGGGGAGAGCCGACCGACCACGTTGTTGTTGGTCCATTATTCTTAAGAAAATTAGTTTAGAACTAAAAATGTTTATTTATTGCTTGGTATTTTAATCAACCCCTCTAGAGCCAGAATGTCAAGAAATTTTGCCTTGAATCTCAAACCCAAAAAAGAAATCATGAAATCCAAAAAAGAGTTGTAATTGGGGTGGGGCATCAAATATACTTGATCTGCCTGCAAGTATAAGAAGTATGCGTCCCATACATGCCAAGCCTCTATCTTTTACCATCTCTAAGATCTGCGCGTTCATAGAGACGGACAGACGGACGTGGCTATATCGACTCGACTGTTGATGATGATCAAGGATATTTATACTGTAAAGTTTTATAGTGTCGGAAATAGTTCCTTCTCCCTGTTTCATACTTTTGCACAAACTTAATATACTCTGTGTACCTTTGGTACAAAGTATAAAAATGTTTACCACACTAATATTTAATACATTTTTTCAATATATGGGAATGCGAAAAAATCGCACAGTGTTATCATACTAATAGTACTAGTAGTAGCACTATCATTTATTATTGAATTTTTGCGTAATATTAACATGATCTGATTAGGAGGTAAAGCAACGATAGTCTTGAAACAGTAATGTCGTTGTTAAAAAAAAATAGAAAACTACAAAAATACAAAAAAGATAATTGGTGGAAGCACCGGCTTGGCTTAAAGCCGTCAACCGAAAACTAGACGCGTCTTTCCACTTCCCTGACTAATACACTTAAATACTTTCCCCCTTTACCAATTGCCTATACCGTATCATACCAGCAACATACGAAAACGTGACTGTGTAAAAAAGATACTTGAAACGCTTCATCCATGTGGCTGAGGACGAGGATCTACCTTTCTGCCGAAAGGTATTGTTTGTAACTATATAGGGAAATTTTAATCTTTTGTTTTTAGCCGGCTCTAGGTACATTTTTTTTCTGTGTCAATAAAAATAAAAAAGTATTTTTAGATTTGATTTACTCCGATATATTTCGAATTCCTTCGGAATCCGTCTTCAGGGAAGGAGTGTCAGCGTCTGGCTCAGTTGTAGAGCTTGAAAGTTCGAAGCTTAAAAAAATATGACCTGGAGCTGGATTAAAACAAAAGCTTGTTAAATCTATAAGAAAGGTCACTAACCCTAACAACACATATGTATATATTACGAAATATTTTACTAATATATTTTTTATGTAGTGGTTAATTTTCCTTAACAAAAACTTTAATATTTTGGATAAGAATTAATGTTTTTTGATCTAGAGTCCTATAGGGAGAAAATATTTTATAATTTCTTTGGATTTCATATTCATACTATATTACACAGATCGACAAAATACAACTTTTTTTAAAAACCCGGCATAAGTCCCTTAAATTATGATTATCACCTCTTTCCCAGATTTTCAAATAACGCCTCGGTTCGCGTTGTATGCGTACTTTTGTACAAGCAGCACAAATCGGCAACAATTTTAACTTAGATTTCAATACTTTAAGATAAAAATCTGTAAAATTCAGCAAATATGGACAGCGTCATTGGGAACGGAATATAAAAATTCAGTTCAGTTTAGGTACCTCTAGAAGGAATTAAAGTTGAATTCTTAGTTCTGCCAAATGCAGTTGCGATGTAAAAAAATCACGAAGATTTTTTTTAAATATTTCACAGCTCTGTAATCTGTAATATTATTGTCGAAATTACCAATCGGATTCGGAAATCACTGCATTCAGCAGGCAAAATCGGGATTCACAAATTACAAAAGGAAAATCTAAATTATCTGCTGAATGGGTCCATTAATTTAAATTGGTTTTGTAGTGGCCAGAGAATCTCACAATGGTTAATGGTTCAAATTTTGTTTACCGATAGTTACATATCTATCCTCTTTGCTCCTCACTAAAAGCAAAGCATAGATCAAAGCTCGCTCGCGCTTGGAATTATCCCGTTTGAAAGCTCCTCTTGCTTTTCGATTTCGCACCGTCACGTAAATTTTGAAGCAAAGTACAGCCAAAAGTGTTTTACAAAATAAAAAAAGAATATTAAACAATTTGCAAGTGCGAAATACGGCCTAAAGTGAAGACGCATAAGGGTAGCATCCCCGTGGAATATTCTCCACATTTATCTGTTTGTACTGGCGTACATACAGCAATACACGGTTGCAGAAAATCTTCAGGCTGAAAGGGAAAAACGCTTACTTCTTGGGCAAGTGGCCAGCGCAGCACCCTCGCCTAGCGCGACCGCGCTTTTACTACATATGTACACATGTACATAGGTGCTGTGGCTGATGTCCATTCCCATACATACATACATACACACTCGGCAATTCCGCAGGCTGAGCGAGCTATATCGAGAAATCATTCGCCCGGCTCAGACTTCCACACCGATATGGTTCTCCTTTGGATAATTCTGGCCAAGTTGGTGAAGACAGTGCATCCAACAGAGAAACGATTTTGTGGTTATGTTGGCGAATCCACCGTGAACGTGCATTGAGTTCCAGACACCTGCCTTTGCATACATATCGTACACACAGACGTCTCTCATTATGGACACACACACATTCACACCGACCGCTAAGTAGCTGTATAAAACAAAGACATCCTAGATTTTTTTAGCACTCAGCGAGAGTGGAGTTGCCAGACTGCTTGAATTTCCTTTCGAGGGCTTCCCAAATAATTTCGAATCATGCTTGTTAATTGCGATTAAAAGTTTTTAATAATTCACTTTTGCGAATAATATTTGCTCAATTCAGTTTAGAAATCTTTACTGCCCAAACGGGTAAAATATGTTCAATGAACACTTTGTAAAACAGTTGCCATTTTCGTTCATATAAACATGAATTTTAATTTTAAAACTAAATGTTTAACTAAAATATGTCAAAGTAATCTTTAAATTTTATTTTATGACATATCAGCAGCTTCTTCACTTCCGTTTAAATTGTTTTTTTTTTTGTAGTCCAAATATTAATTTTATTAATCACAGCCTAACAGCAGCTACGTCGAAGGGCCCTACGATCTTGCAGCGATGGATATACATGTGAGTTTAATTTGTAAGAAAACGAAACTGAATAGAACAAAATCTAATGAATAGAACCAAGTGAAGTAAACCGATTTAAAACCTTACTGCGAATATAGCTGCTCATATCTCATATCTCAATTATTAGATTAAGTAAAAAAGCCTTGTGCTAATCCAGTTATTTTCTTTTGCAACTATGCTATACTTTTTATATACCTATATTGGAAATGCTCTTTGAAGTAATGAATACATAATGTTCTGTTAATAAATTTATATCTGTCATAACCAACATGCCTAGACAAAATCGAGTAATTTAGTTCTTCTAACATTGAAATAGGGGCAATTTATACCTCAGCTCCGTGAATTGCCATGGTAGGGTGGGTGAAGACGAGCGTATGAACAACTACAGCTGGTTCATACTTTAGGAAGAACTAAGGCTAAATCGTCAGCGCTAATTCTCCATACTCTGTCGGGTCTATATGATCATATATGATGATAAGTTACTTTTTTTTATTTTGATATTTGACTTATTTGAGTAGTTTCTGTAACGAGCACTTTATTTATTATGTTAATGTGCTTTGGGTATGTAGGAATAGGAAAGAACCCCGACCTCCGACGAGCAAGCATAGAGCGATGCACAGTGCACAAACCCCTACTTCCTCTACTCACTCGATGGCGTTGCCTCGATTGCAGGTGAACCTTTAACAAGTGTACACCGGGACATTACAGTTTACACATTTTTATTGTATGAATCTTAAGCTAATGGAATGTATAATAAATATATGGGATAGCTCTACTACTCTACTACTGTCGACAACAACGATGTGCACGAAAAGTCTTTAATTGAACGTGCACAACACACTTCTACACTATGAGCTATAAACTAAATTAAACCTTTCCAAAACTATTGCTAAAATGATGTTCAAATATATGTGTATACGAGTATGTTAACTAAATTGTTTCCGCATTAATCATAAACAATAACACATATTATTGTATTAGGCGATTTCATTGACAACATTGCAAAACAAAAAACAACAATTGTTTTTCTGTGTATCTTTTCGACCATAATTAAAATGTAAGGTTCACATACGCAAGTCATTAGTATGACACTCGTGTACAGAATTAATTTATTAATAATTAACAAACAAAACAAACATAAATACAACTGGAACAAATTGGATACAAAAAACCGTTCTTCCATATGGCATAAACTTCGTTTTCAATTAAAATGCAAACTTCATATTATTTTGTTTCGGAAAATTTCGATAAATTAGCAAAATCAATGATGTTTAAAATTAGCAAAGAGAAAACAAATAATCATAAACCTTGTTACCGTGACCATATAGGCCAACGAAAAATGGCCAACGGGCGAAAGCGAAAGCAAAACAATAATAATAAAACAGTTCGGGTCCACAGCCATCGATAACATGGCCTGGCCTGCGTTTTCCTCAAGCGATAAACCTTTACACTTCATTAGGCTTTGAAAATTTCATGCTTCAACAGCTTGGACTCGACGACAACGGCACTAAGGGGTTAAAGTCGGGACGGCCCGTGTTTAATCAATGAATCCGTCCGTCATTTCACATGCAAAAAAGGAAGCACTTGCATCGAGGAAGAGTTTGCCAATTTTGCCTCCTCCGCTCGTTTGTTTTGCTCGAGTGTTTTGCTATTGGCCAAAGATGTTTGTGCATTTCACTAACAGCCAATTTTCCCTCCAGAACAACTAAAGCAACAACACCAAACTGGTGACATTGTGTTGACATTCAAGGCTCTGCATCTAACGTTGCGTATACGCAGCGAAAAAGCACAAGAACATTCAAGGTACGAAAAAGTGTGCAACGAAACATACATTTTTATTGCAATTCAATGGAAAATATTGTGTGTATGTGTGTGAGTGGAAAACATAATTGCACGTAAAAGTTTTTTAATTAAAAACTACTCGTGACTTGGGTCCAATGCGCGTGAAAGGTTACAAAAAAACCTCAAAACGATATTGCCAGAGGCAAAAAGGGAGAACCGTGCACTAATCAGGAAGGAGAGCAGAGCCCGCATACTTCTATTGACTCAGAAGTTGTCCGCAAAAGCCATGCATAGACATTTCCCAGCCGTACTTGCCTGTAATAACGAGAAAAGCACGCTCAACATTATTAATTTTAAACGCCTGCTGTGCCCTGGCAGCCAACAGCAGGTGGCCCCGACTACCAAGGGAGAGAGAGAGAAAGCGCTCATTCATAAATTTTGTGTCATAAGCGCGTGAAAATGGTACAAGTATTTGAATTTAATTATGAACTATGTCACTGGGAGAAGACAATGCGACTGTGACTCTCACTAAAGTCGCCATGATAAATGACACTCACACACACACAGATGCACAAAGCGAATAAAAGATAGAGAAAAGGAAAGTTGCCGGTATTAGGTTGCCGTAGGTTGCCGTTGTCATCTAAAGCATGCAAAGTGCTTGGGCTGCATTTCATTTTTATCTCTCTGGCTGTATTTTTATAAAAATATAATTCACCCTTGCCACACAGCCACTGAAAGGGTTACAGCTACCGCTGTTGCCCGAAGTTGGGGCCATGGGAAGCGTGCTGTGCTCAAAGAGAATCGCCCCGCTGCATGCAACAATGTGCAAGTCAACTTGAACGGAGCGGAGCTACGGCTACGGTTACGGTGTGACAGTGCGAACTGCAGCAACAGCTTGACTTTACACCTTCTTACAGTTTACTTTAAAAAAGCAAACGATGCTGAATTTGTTGTTGTTTTCGTTTTTGATTCTTCTCGGCGCTATCTTACACAGATATGCACTTTTCATTGGCAAAGTAAAGTCTGCGCTTAGGGAAATCCGCCTTTTGTCATGCGTGAAATATTAAGCAAACCAATTATACTCAGTTATTGCGGCGCGAACTGAGAAATATGATGACACGCTCTTGCGTTTAACAGAAGATTTAAATGTATTTAAGGTCATGCTTCGACCCTGCCTACGAAATGCTGATCAAAAAGTTTACATACAATTTTTAGGCAACCGGTTACTTTCGCCAGCTAAAGGAATCGCCAGAAGGCATCATCCATAGCTCGTAATTAACTCTCAACCTCATTTTCAGATCGCTCTGCTCACGTCGCTGACCGAAAGAACTAAAAAACGAAAAGGCCAAGCTAACTTCGACTGTTGCGAAGTTTTTATTCCCTTGCAAATGCTGTTTTGAAATGTCAGAGTTTAAGAACGCTTACATAAAAACCAAAAATTTTTCAAACTAAAATCCATTTTCCAACAGATACATATCTGATTTCTACCAAATTTCGCGAATCTTTTTAAAAAACATCAAATTAACAATCGCCGATTTTAAGAACGATATAAATGAAAACGGAAAAGTTTTTCTCCTTAAGACTAATTTTCCGAGTCGGAAATTCCGGCCGCTCGGTCCTATGGCAGGCTTAAGATATAGTCATCCGATTTCGAACAAATCGGATCAGCGAGTTTAAGGTCGCGAACATTTAAAACAAAAAAATTTCTTACTAAGACTAATTTTTGACCGATCGGTCCTATGCCGATCAACTTTTTCAAATGAGTTTGAGAGCGTATAATATTAATAATCACCGACCTTAAGAACGATTTTCTTGAGAACAAAAAAGTTTTTTCACTGACCCTTTTTCTTACCGATGGTTTCTATGGCAGCTATAAAATATAGTCATCCGATACGGTCGATTCCGACATATTAGCAACGTTCAAAATTTCAGCTCGATAGATTTGCAACTGAGAGACTAGTTTGCGTAGAAACAGACAGACGGATAGAGGAAAGCGAAGGATAGACAGACGGGCAATCGACTCAGCTCGTCGCCCTGATCAAGAATATATATAGTTTATGGGGTCGGAAATGAATATTTCTACACCCAAAAAAATTTGTATCAATATCAATTTGATACGCGTTGTCTCAAACTAAAACTGAAACTAGTATCTTTTTTTGTATCAATTTAAGCCTAGAGAGTATTAAACTGATATTTTCCGTATTCAGTTAAAACTTAGAGTATTAACTTCATGCGCAGAAGTATTAAATTGAAACTAATGTCAACGAATTTTAGTTTGAAAATTCGAAGAATGTATGAATTGTACAACAAAGCATGCCGAATGTCACAGATGGCGATGCTTGACGTGTCACATTTACTGTTTTAATTTTTGCGCAAACACATCAGCACTTAGTTAAAAGTAAATGCTGTGAAAGACACTTTCCCTGACGACGTGCTGAAGATAAATAAATGGATTTCAATACGTATATGGAGCACAAATTTATACAGTTACAAGATAGGTTTAATCAGCTAAGTATATGTGTTGTTGTGATCGATTTTGCAGACATATATAAATAACAAATATAACTTTTTTGACAGGACTTATACAACGTCATAAGATGCGTACAATACTGCTCAGCGCGACGACGCACAGTGGCGTCCTTAGAAAGAATGAGATTGCAAACATATAAATTTTCATGTGCGCTTACGATATTTTGAATAAACTCATCTAATGGGAAATTTTTCAAAGACTTCAAATTTGCTACCTTCAATAAAATCAGATTTTTAATTCAGGAGATATAACCCTTCAAAGTTGACCGATTTTCAGTTTCAAAAAAACACAGTTTTTAGGTAATTTGGTCCAGTTTCAGGTAGAATAGCAAGAAAAGCAGGTAACGAATTGTATTTTCTTTTGCTTCTATTGATTTATGTATTTAGTGTATTATAAGAAAACAAGAAAGAAATTCGGTCAAGCCCGACTATAGCATACTCTGCACCCTTACACTCGAATTTGCTCACGAGTCAAACGGCTAGTTAACAGACAACGCGGTGCGCTCTCTAAGTCTCTCTCTCTCTTTCTCTCTCTATCTCTCTCTCTCCCACTCTCACTAAGATTGCCGTTGAACAGAATGCTTTGGTTCTGGTTGGGGGTGGGTGGGGGGGTTTACTGGCCGTTTTTTTGGCTCATAACTTGAGAATCAATCATCCGATCTTTATCATTCCTTCAGCAAATCGATAAATAATTTTGATTACTAGATATCTCCAGAAGGTACGAACCATCTATCATTAAAACTGTGGAAGATACATGTTTTTTTTTTGCGGGGACGGGAGGGTGCGTGTCACAAATTAAAAATAAACTTGATCTGCCTGCAAGTATAAGAAATATATGTCCCATACATGTCAAACCTCTATCTCTTACCATCTCTGAGTTCTCTTCGTTCATACGGACGGACGGACGGACGGACAGACGGACATGGCTATATCGACTCGGCTGTTGATGCTGATCAAGAATATATATACTTTATAGGGTCGGAAACGATTCCTTCTCTCTGTTACATACTCTTGCACAAACTTAATATACTCTATGTACCTTCGGTACAGAGTATAAAAATTACTGTTTGCTATGTGTTTCTTCCTCTCCAGGTAAATCACTATATACAAACGGTCTATTTTTTCACGATTTTTTAACTTTGATAGAAAATAAAAAGATTTTATTTGTTTTTATTTCTGCCATATTTTCAAAATATGTTCTATGACTATTCCTTTACCTATTTCAAAAAAGTCCAACTGCTTCCAGCTGCTTATTCGACTGCTAGAGGTAAAAAAAAAGGAACAGTGGCGCCATTTGAGTTTTTTCGTTGCAAAAATCAAAACTTTTGAACCAATTAAGATAATTAAATAATTTAAATGGCATATAAATAATTGTCCAACCTATGAAATAAGTGTTTGAACAAAGTGCTAGGCCTTCTAGATGCTTACTTACGGGTTCTCAAATTTGAAATTTGCTCTACATTTATTGGTTCCAGCATGAAGAACACCATTACAGTGACTTTTGTTTAATACCCTTGTTCTACTGGCACATTCTAGAGGTCATCCGCTGGATGATCTAAATGACCTCATTCTTTCTGTGTATTTCCTCATAAGAGATGAATGTCCATTCGGTAAATCATCCGCGATGGATGATCAAGTCACTGCCATGGATGATCTAGCTACTGTCACGACATATAGCTATTTTCCGCTAAAAGGCTAGATTTTCTATCGATATGCCATCGAAGTTGCCAATCGCCACCAATGGGAACAGCTGCTCTGTCAATGGCGTTGCCATGGGCGGAGAGTGTTCTAGCTCAGTGGGTGGGGGTTTAGCACAAGGGGGGGAAGTGTATGGACCACCTTTACTGAAAACCGACTACGCTCATGAGTTGTACATGGCCAAGGCAAGCGGCAATTGTTCCATTCTTTGTTCTAGAATGTTAAAATACAGTAATATTTCTTATGTATGAATCCCGCAAACTACCTTTATCGTGCTGGGACTACCAGGAGGCCATGCTGCTTGATATGTGGATGGCAAACTTTGATTTACAATTGCAGACATAGCAATTCAGTCAGCTGTTCTTTGTTGTCGTTAGTGTGGCCGTGAACATCAGTCGTCAGTGGAACAAGGAAAATTCACTTTTCGAGAACGTGATTAAATGTTTGCAAGTGGAACAAGGATATAAACCACATCCGCGTGAACACGGATCATACAGAGTGAGGTGAGAGAACAATGTTTCCCATTATGAGGTGCACACTCCTGACGATTTCATTTCATTAGTGTAAATAAAAAACATGTTGTAAAAGCTCAAAATAGAAGTAAAAAGTTTTTAAAATATTATGTCTTAATTTATATGGCAGTTAATGGAGAAGTGAATAGGAACTACAAACTTGATATTAAACCAGAAAGAAAGTCGGTCAAGCCCGACTATAACATACTCTGTACCATACTCTGTACCAAGATATACTTAACTAGGTAGCCGAACTCGCTCTCTATGCTTGATTCTTAAATGACAGTCTGTACAAGGCGTATTTAACAAGGTGGCAGCGACGTCGACGTCGCCCTCTTTGCTGTTGCCTTACGCAAAGCGTATTTAACTCTCTCTCTCTCTCATTTTCGTAAGCTCTCATTTTTCGTAAGGCAACGCGACGTCGTAGCTGCTGCCACCTTGTTAAATACGCCTTGAGTCTGTAAACAACAGTTGCGAGCGACGCATCTCCGCGGACGAATTTTTTGTGTTCTGCTTCTTAGTTCGCTCTCTCGCTCTCTTTTGTATTTTTATAAGAAGTTGTGAGAGAGCGAGTGCGACTACCTAGTTAAGTATACCTTGCTCTGTACCCTTACACTCGCATATGCTCACGAGTCAAACGGCCAGCTAACACCCCCCACCCCCGCCACCCATAACCACAACGTTCAGTTCAAGAGAAGCAATCTTAGTGAGAGAGAGAGAGAGAGACACTATTAGAGCGCACAACGCGGTGCGCTCACTAAGATCTCTCTCTCTCTCTCTCTTACTAAGATTGCTTCTATTGAACGGTTATGGTATGTTGCTGTGGCTATGGGTGTGGGGGTGGGAGGTGTTAACTGGCCGTTTTTTGCTCATAACTTGAGTATCGTTCATCCGATCTTTATCATTACTTCAGCAAATCGATAAATCGATATATCGATAAATTGATTACTAGATATCTCTAGAAGGTATAAAACATCTATCATCAAAATTGTGGAAGATACACGTTTTTTCCAAATTGCGTGGGCGGTAGGGTGCGTGTCAAAAATTGAAAATAAACTTGATCTGCCTGCAAGTATAAGAAATATATGCCCATACATGTCAAACCTGTATCTCTTACCATCTCTGAGATCTCTTCGTTCATACGGACGGACGGACTCGGACTCGGCTGTTGATGCTGATAAAGAATATGTATACTTTATAGGGTCGGAAACGATTCCTTCTCCCTGTTACATACTTTTGCACAAACTTAATATGCTCTATGTACCTTCGGTACAGAGTATAAAAATCCGAGATATCCGGGCTGAAATCAATCCCAAACGATGTCAAAAGGCGGTCAAGCACGGATTTTCTTAAACCAAGTACGAGAAGGATGGATTTGAGTACGGAATTTTTAATCCCGGAATTCTTGTCTTGATCCCGACTTTAGCTCACACTGGATTGATTTTATCTTGTTATTCGAACTCGATTTGATCCCGCAGTTGGATTCAATCAAGAAGGACCAATATTGATTTAAGCTCGATATTTATACTTGATTTGATCTCGAAGTCAGCTTGGTGCAATTGTAGCCGACATTAAATTGAGCTCGATACTCGAACTACATCCACTCCGAAAAATGATCGCATCAAAAATTACAGGAGATTGACTTTAGCTCGATTCTTAAACTCATTTTGACCCCAAAAAAACAACTCACAAGAACTCCATACTACTTTTTGAATGCGCATCCACTATAGCAGCGATAGGAAATGCATAGCAATGCAAGAGCATTCATTAAAATTATGTATATAGTGGATATTTTGAATTGTTGACAGAATGTATGTAAGATGGGATTTGCACCATTTAGTAATAAAGAAAAACCATTTCTTCATCATTGCTCATCCATGGTGTTATATCGCGGTATACAGTATTATTACACCGACAAGAACCGAAAGGCAAAACTCACATGCTCATTTTGGCGTTGAGTGTGTGGGTTTAGCCACTTACACGAAGTTTAATACTTAAGAAATTGCTTTTCATGTCCACAAATAAGGCCCAATGATAACTGCATAACCATGATTGTAATAATGATAAAGAATATAGACACCATTATAACGAGAGGGGAAAAGAAACTGACATCAGCATGCGAATCCACTATAGCAACGCCAAAATGAGCATGTGTGTTTTGCCTTTCGGCTCTTTGTGTGAATCAGAGGCCACACCGACAAGAGCCGAACGCTTGCAAAGGCTTGCGCCAAGAGAGCAATCAGCTTTTCAAAAGCCTTAAACGTGCCTGGCTGTGTACGGTTCTGTGCACGGCTCTTTTGTTTTATATGCGAATTTCCACTCATTAACAAACAATAATAGCCACTTACTGCCCACAGCTATTCACTATAGCTCAGTTTATCTTTGTACTAGATAACAGTAATCGGAGACCTTCAATATTTGCTAAGAAATCGTAAAAAATGGAAGCTTAAGTATTCAAAAAAGATTATTTGAATTTGGCGCCAAACAAAACAGAGCATAGTTATTGGGGCAATTATGTTATACAACACACTAATATGTATGCATACTAAAAACAAGAAAGAAAGTCGGTCAAGCCCGACCATAACATACTCTGTACCCTTACACTCGCATTTGCTCAGAAGTCAAACGGCCAGTTAACACCCCGCGCACAAAGCGGTGCGCTCTCTAAGTTTCTCTCTCTCTCTCTCGCACTAAGATTGCCTGTGTTGAACGGTGAGGGTTTGTTGCTGTGGTTATTGGTGTGGGGGTGGGTGGTGTTAACTGGCCGTTTTTTGCCCATAACTTGAGTATCGTTCATCCGATCTTTATCATTCTATCAGCAAATCGATAAATAATTTTGATTACTAGATATCTCTAGAAGGTACGAACCATCTATCATCAAAACTCTAGAAGATACACGTTTTTCCCAAATTGCGGGGGCGGGAGGGTGCGTACCAAAAATTGAAAAGAAACTTGATCTGCCTGCAAGTAAAAGAAATATATGTCCCATACATGTCAAACATCTATCTCTTACCATCTCTGAGATCTCTTCGTTCATACGGACGGACAGACAGACAGACGGACAGACGGACATGGCTATATCGACTCGGCTGTTAATGCTGATCAAGAATATATATACTTTATAGGGTCGGAAACGATTCATTCTCTCTGTTACATACTTTTGCACAAACTTAATACACTTCTCGCCACTTGAATAGGACACCCTGTATGCTCTCTTTAAAACTGCTCGTAAATCGAAAACGAAATGGTAGAATAACGGTATTTTTTGCACATTATCTTTGTGCAAGCATTCTTCGCTCTTTCTGGTATATTCCAAGTTTTGGAATAGAACCGTTATAAAGTTGTTTGCACTTTATGTGAGCATTCGTAAAAATTCAATGGAATTTATGCGCCACTTAAATAGAACATGCATTTTATTTGGTCGGTATCGTTGACACGTGCACACAAATTTTGGTTTACTTAAACTTTTTGCTTTAATTGAAGTGTATATAAAATTAAAAAAAATTAAAATGGGGCGTGGCACTTCATTATCTGAGTCGGAGAAAGGAAAAATCCAAGCTTACAAGGATTCTGGCCTTTCTATTGCCAAAATAGCAAAACAAGTCGACAGGAGCCGTCACGCCATAACAAATTCTTTAAATAATGAGGCTAATTATGGTAAAAACATGAAGTGCCGCACCCACAGTGTGCTTACCATCGCGGACAAGCGACTTATATTAAGAGAAGCTTCCAATTCGCACGACTCTTTGGCCAAGATAAGGGAAAAATGCAACGTTAAAGCAAGTTTGACAACCATGCGTCGTGTTATTAATAATGCTACACACCTGAAGAGACTAAAAATCAAGAAGAAGCCACCTCTTAACCCGGCTCGGAAGTTACAACGCCTTGATTTCGCGCGCGCACATGTCACCTGGACTTCGGATTGGCAACGTGTTGTCTTTTCGGACGAAAAAAAGTTTAATTTGGAGGGCCCCGATGGCTACATCTACTATTTTCATGATCTTCGAAAAGAACCACACCATCTTGATAAGTTGCACAGCAGTGCTGGAGGTATTATGGTATGGGGGGGCCATTTCCTATTATGGCACCTGTGAGCTTAAATTTATTCCAACCACCATGAATGCGTTGTGTTATAATGGTATATTGAAAGAGGCCTATCCACACTTCCAAACTCTATTTGCAAATCTAAAATGGATTTATTAACATGATAATGCCCCTATACATACGGCCCGGATTGTTAAATCGTATATAGCGAGCCAAAACGTGGAGTCATTAAACTGGCCACCCTATTCACCGGACTTGAAATATCATTGAGAATGTGTGGGGATGGCTAACACGTGAAGTATATGGATCAGGTCAGCAATATTCGAGCGTTCCCGAACTAATTGCAGCTATCAAATTAGCATGGGGCTCGATATCGTTGAATTATTTGGGAAAATTGTATGCATCCCTTCCAGACCGAATGAGTGAGGTTTTGGAGAAAAAAGAAGGCTCAACACACTATTAAAAACTTTTTTTGGTTTAAAAACATGTTAGTAATTTCTTATTTAAGTAATATTGTTATTTGAAAAGGATTGAAATATTCTTAAATGGTTTTTAGATAAAGTGTCCTATTCAAGTGGTGCAAAATGAAAACTCCAAAATTTGTTACTTATTGGTTAACAATGTTTTTTGTATACTTACAACTTTTGAATAATTTCGTAATTTTCGTCTAATTACTACATTTAAATAAACTTTATAAGAAAACAAAAATTATTTTCCTAGATGGCTTGGTTTAGCAGCAATTAACTATAGAAAATCGACTTTAGAGGTGTCCTATTCAAGTGGCGAGCAGTGTATACTCTATGTACCTTCGGTACGGAGTATAACGAGAGCGTAAGTTAAAGTCGGCTCTAACCGACTTCGATATACCCGTTACTCATGAAAACAAATGTTTAATAGCCTTCCTGTGTGCCTGAGGTGGGACAGCCGAAAAGTATGCAACATTTTTTTAACTCGGCTATTTATCATCCGATCTTGATGAAAATTTCAGGGCTTATAGATGTTGCGAATATAAATGTACATTTTAAATTTGAGATCGATATCTCAAAAATTGTGGGAGATATTCAACATTTTTTATTGTGGGGGCGGGGGTGGGCGTGGCAAAAATTTGAAATAAACTTGATCTGCGTGCAGACAATAGGAGTCTACATTTCAAAATTGGTTGCTCTAGCTCTTCTAGTCTCTGAGATCTAGGTGTTCATACAGACAGACGGACGGACGGACAGACGGACAGACGGTCAGACGGACAGACGGACATGGCTATATCGACTCGGCTGTTGATGCTGATCAAGAATATGTATACTTTATATGGTCGGAAATGATTCCTTCTGCCTGTTACATACATTTGCACGACTTTAGTATACCCTTTTACTTACGAGTAACGGGTATAAAAATACTTGATCGCCGAGGTGTACTCAAAACGAGAGCGTAAGTTAAAGTCGGCTCTAACCGACTTCGAAATACCCGTTACTCACGGAAAGAAACGTTGAATAGCCTTCCTGTGTGTCTGAGGCAGGACAGCCGAAAAGTATGCAACATTTTTTTAACTCGGCTATTTATCATCCGATCTTGATGAAAATTGGAGGGCTTATGGATGAATATTAATGTAAGTTTTAAATTTGAGATCGATGTCTCAAAAATTGTGGGAGTTATTCAACATTTTTTATTGTGGGGGCGGGGGTGGGCGTGGCAAAAATTTGAAATAAACTTGATCTGCGTGCAGACAATAGGAGTCTATATTTCAAAATTGGTTGCTCTAGCTCTTCTAGTCTCTGAGATCTAGGTGTTCATACAGACAGACGGACGGACGGACAGACGGACAGACGGTCAGACGGACAGACGGACATGGCTATATCGACTCGGCTGTTGATACTGATCAAGAATATATATACTTTATATGGTCGGAAATGATTCCTTCTGCCTGTTACATAGATTTGCACGACTTTAGTATACCCTTTTACTCTACGAGTAACGGGTATAAATATGCGAATAACTTCCTCATCAGTTAACCAAATTCATCGAGAGAACATTTGTTCAACGAAGAATTAAATGGGCTCTCATATTAATAAATAAATAAAAAAAAAATTAATAAATTAGTTAAACCAGTGGTGGCCAAAGTAGAAATTTCGAAAAAAAAGTTGAAAATGCCACATCTGTAAGCCGCTTTTCTCTCGTCGCTATCGGAATTGACAAGGTTGTAAACAATCAGACGGTCCATGCGCGTGTTATTTCTATTTAATTGAGGTAAAAAGCAAAAAGCGGTTTTTGGGCCATAACTTCCGGTTTTGGGGGTCCCCGAGGAAAACCAAGTATGAGGAAGTGCTATACGCGACCTACTCCACAGCGTACACTCAGAGAAAAAACCAAGCCGATCGTGCTTGATATCAAGCAGTTTTGCTGTCAAAAGTACGGTAAGATGGAATATTCTTGGATCCAAGCCGAAAATACTGAAATCAAGCATGGATTTTTGAGACTGAAATGCTTGGTTTTAAATTAAGTCGGCTTCATATCAAGCATATATCTTCTTATTTGTAAGAAAAGTCTCGTTTTCCGGCATAGATCCTCTTGGTTGTTAGCATGGAAAAACTCGACTTTAAGGATAGATGTTCTTGGTTGTAAGCATGGAAAGTATCGATATCAAGCATAGATCTTCTTGGTTGTAAACATGACAAGTCCTGTTTTTTTTTTATAATATTTATTATAAATGAAAATTAAATTAAATTATATATACTTAATTCTTAAAACAGTTTTATTAATTGTAACAGATCAAGATGCAAAGTCTTTCTTTCACCGTAATTTTTATCCATCATTTGTCCAATGCGTCGCTTGTAATCATTAAGGAACGATAGTTGGCTTCGCTGTTTTATATGAAATCTAATAACAACAGTTATTAATAATAAAATAGGTTTCAAGTGTAATAACACAAGGCAACAACACATTTTTCACTTATACTCATAAAAAAAGAATTTTTATCGTATTGCCTTGTGTAATTTCATTGATAGTCTAAGAGCTGATGTCTTATCTTCTAGATCAGTTATGTGACAGCTAGTCTGTCACATAAACAAAGAAATAACAGTAAATTTTTAAATAAATAACAAAATAAAGAATTGAAAAAACGAATCAAATTTACCTTCTGCAGCACATGGCGTGTGCTACTGTCTATCGTGGACGTCGACAGCCACGACGACACTTTGGAGGATGGCACAGATAGTGTATCAAAGTCAATTCCGTACTAGAAAATAAAAAAAATTATATAATAATTAAAAAATAAATATATATGAAAAATAAAACTAAATATATATTTTCACTTACCTTAGCCTTTCTCTAGAGGAACAGCTTCTGACGAAACATTACACGAAGTCCAATTGGCGGAATGGCTTCTTTGATGTCATACTTCTCCAAGTATTGAAGGCTGTCATATGTCACGCCAGATTATAATAGAATGAATTGGAATTAATTCAATGTTTTTCAAACGGCATTTTGAAACTACATATGTATTTACATAAGGAAAACCCTGGTACGTGCACGCAGCCACGTGTTCATTTAAGACAATTTTCGCTAAGTATGCATACATACACAGGAATGCGAAACGGAGTTTGCCTTTTCCTCTCTTCTTCAAACTAAAGCAGAAGACACGAAAATGCAAGCTCCGTTACATACGTATGTTTGTATTCATACGTATACGTATGTGTACAGATATGCTACGCATCGAGACCGAATACCTCATTTTACACACATATGCACTTATGTATGTATGTATGGCTGCATATACACTTTCAGAGCTGTGAAATAATGAGAAGTAGTGTTAAAGTTTCATACAAATAATTTGAAAGAGGAGACGAAATACAATTTTTTCTATGAAAATTTGGCATTACTTCATAACTGCGTAGAGACACAGAATTACAAACACTAACAAAATTAAAAACGCGATACTTACATTGCATAGCGACACTGCGTGGCCGCTTTTTTTGTATGCATATGCGTATGTATGCACAACTTAAATATATATATGTTAATTTAAATTTTAGCACTTTTACTCACCATTTAAATATTTCAATGCTTTAGGCAAATTGAACTCATTAAGAAGATGTTCGAGATTAGTTTCCTAGTCCATGGTAGTTCAATCACTTCCGACTCATTTGGCTTTTCACTTTCAATTGATTACCGACGCGGCAAAGCAGCCAATTCCAAAGCTGTCTTCGCTGCTTGCATCTTCGTAGCAGCCGAAGTGTCGGCGACGCTGAGAGCAAGAGAGAGAATCGTTCTCATTTTCTGCTCGCGCTCTTCGCTTATGACTACCCGCAATTCCCTTGCCCACAAGTTCGAAGTCGAGATCAATTGTCTTCTCGTATTTAAGCAGTTTTCGTCTTAAAAATTCAAGCAGAAAAAAATCTAAATTGAAGCCGATTTCAGGCTCGCCAATTCTTGCTAGATTTCTCTGGGTGTACGCTATGTCAATACCCAGGTTATTACAATTTTTTGAAATTTGTAGCACTGTGTAATCAAACAAGCAAAACTACTAAATGAAATAAGTTTAAAATATTTTGTGTTCCTAAAAAAAACGCAATATTTGGTGCATGTGTCTGTGTGTCTCTTTCTCTCGCTCTCTCTCTCTCCCTCTCTCTTTGTAGTTTTTTCCAACTGTTTGCTAAACTGAACTCATTCGCCGAATAGCGATGGCCGGTCCGGTTCAGAAGTTGCTCACACACTCACAACAGCGCTTTTGGT
Source organism: Lordiphosa magnipectinata (assembly GCA_037044535.1). Classification (NCBI taxonomy): domain Eukaryota; kingdom Metazoa; phylum Arthropoda; class Insecta; order Diptera; family Drosophilidae; genus Lordiphosa; species Lordiphosa magnipectinata. Next base: position 23,279 of record JBAMBO010003501.1, read on the forward strand.
GTGCCCGGTCATGGGTGCGATGTCGAGTTGCGAGCTGGTGGATTGGGTGGGATGTGGGTGGGAATATAGATGCGGAACTGGGTGGGAAGTTGGGCTGTTACGTGGGTGGGAGGTCGGCGGTATGTGGGTGTGAACCGGGCGGGACAGTGGAGCCTTGTGGGACTGGTTCCGGTTAGCGGGCAGAGATGTAGGTTCCTGTCGAAGTCGGGTGGCAGTGCTGGGTTGTGAGTGTGAATCTAGCAGGACGTTTTACCTCTACTCGTTCAGGTTACGTATCGGCTAAACTTCACACTGGACATCCCACGCCACTTCACACCTACATCTCTCCCACTAACCACCAGTCCCCATCCACTTCCCACCCAGTTCACACCCACATACCACCGACCTCCCACCCACTAACACCCAACTTCCCACCCAGTTCCCATCTATTTCCCACCCACATCCCACCCAATCCCCACCCAACTTAACACACACCCATACAGGCACACTAAAAGAGCTGTTGTGTGTGTGTAAGCAAATTTGACGGCTGGCTTTGTATTCGGCGTGAGTTTTTTTTAGCAAACAGTTGGAAAAAACTACAAAGAGAGAGGGAGAGAGAGAGAGCGAGAGAAAGAGACACACAGACACATGCACCAAATATTGCGTTTTTTTTAGGAACACAAAATATTTTAAACTTATTTCATTTAGTAGTTTTGCTTGTTTGATTACACAGTGCTACAAATTTCAAAAAATTGTAATAACCTGGGTATTGACATAGCGTACACCCAGAGAAATCTAGCAAGAATTGGCGAGCCTGAAATCGGCTTCAATTTAGATTTTTTTCTGCTTGAATTTTTAAGACGAAAACTGCTTAAATACGAGAAGACAATTGATCTCGACTTCGAACTTGTGGGCAAGGGAATTGCGGGTAGTCATAAGCGAAGAGCGCGAGCAGAAAATGAGAACGATTCTCTCTCTTGCTCTCAGCGTCGCCGACACTTCGGCTGCTACGAAGATGCAAGCAGCGAAGACAGCTTTGGAATTGGCTGCTTTGCCGCGTCGGTAATCAATTGAAAGTGAAAAGCCAAATGAGTCGGAAGTGATTGAACTACCATGGACTAGGAAACTAATCTCGAACATCTTCTTAATGAGTTCAATTTGCCTAAAGCATTGAAATATTTAAATGGTGAGTAAAAGTGCTAAAATTTAAATTAACATATATATATTTAAGTTGTGCATACATACGCATATGCATACAAAAAAAGCGGCCACGCAGTGTCGCTATGCATTGTAAGTATCGCGTTTTTAATTTTGTTAGTGTTTGTAATTCTGTGTCTCTACGCAGTTATGAAGTAATGCCAAATTTTCATAGAAAAAATTGTATTTCGTCTCCTCTTTCAAATTATTTGTATGAAACTTTAACACTACTTCTCGTTATTTCACAGCTCTGAAAGTGTATATGCAGCCATACATACATACATAAGTGCATATGTGTGTAAAATGAGGTATTCGGTCTCGATGCGTAGCATATCTGTACACATACGTATACGTATGAATACAAACATACGTATGTAACGGAGCTTGCATTTTCGTGTCTTCTGCTTTAGTTTGAAGAAGAGAGGAAAAGGCAAACTCCGTTTCGCATTCCTGTGTATGTATGCATACTTAGCGAAAATTGTCTTAAATGAACACGTGGTTGCGTGCACGTAGCATGGTTTTCCTTATGTAAATACATATGTAGTTTCAAAATGCCGTTTGAAAAACATTGAATCAATTCCAATTCATTCTATTAGAATCTGGCGTGACATATGACAGCCTTCAATACTTGGAGAAGTATGACATCAAAGAAGCCATTCCGCCAATTGGACTTCGTGTAATGTTTCGTCAGAAGCTGTTCCTCTGGAGAAAGGCTAAGGTAAGTGAAAATATATATTTAGTTTTATTTTTCATATATATTTATTTTTTAATTATTATATAATTTTTTTTATTTTCTAGTACGGAATTGACTTTGATACACTATCTGTGCCATCCTCCAAAGTGTCGTCGTGGCTGTCGACGTCCACGATCGACAGTAGCACACGCCATGTGCTGCAGAAGGTAAATTTGATTCGTTTTTTCAATTCTTTATTTTGTTATTTATTTAAAAATTTACTGTTATTTCTTTGTTTATGTGACAGACTATCTGTCACATAACTGATCTAGAAGATAAGACATCAGCTCTTAGACTATCAATGAAATTACACAAGGCAACACGATAAAAATTCTTTTTTTATGAGTATAAGTGAAAAATGTGTTGTTGCCTTGTGTTATTACACTTGAAACCTATTTTATTATTAATAACTGTTGTTATTAGATTTCATATAAAACAGCGAAGCCAACTATCGTTCCTTAATGATTACAAGCGACGCATTGGACAAATGATGGATAAAAATTACGGTGAAAGAAAGACTTTGCATCTTGATCTGTTACAATTAATAAAACTGTTTTAAGAATTAAGTATATATAATTTAATTTAATTTTCATTTATAATAAATATTATAAAAAAAAACAGGACTTGTCATGTTTACAACCAAGAAGATCTATGCTTGATATCGATACTTTCCATGCTTACAACCAAGAACATCTATCCTTAAAGTCGAGTTTTTCCATGCTTACAACCAAGAGGATCTATGCCGGGAAACGAGACTTTTCTTACAAATAAGAAGATATATGCTTGATATGAAGCCGACTTAATTTAAAACCAAGCATTTCAGTCTCAAAAATCCATGCTTGATTTCAGTATTTTCGGCTTGGATCCAAGAATATTCCATCTTACCGTACTTTTGACAGCAAAACTGCTTGATATCAAGCACGATCGGCTTGGTTTTTTCTCTGAGTGTACGCTGTGGAGTAGGTCGCGTATAGCACTTCCTCATACTTGGTTTTCCTCGGGGACCCCCAAAACCGGAAGTTATGGCCCAAAAACCGCTTTTTGCTTTTTACCTCAATTAAATAGAAATAACACGCGCATGGACCGTCTGATTGTTTACAACCTTGTCAATTCCGATAGCGACGAGAGAAAAGCGGCTTACAGATGTGGCATTTTCAACTTTTTTTTCGAAATTTCTACTTTGGCCACCACTGGTTTAACTAATTTATTAATTTTTTTTTTATTTATTTATTAATATGAGAGCCCATTTAATTCTTCGTTGAACAAATGTTCTCTCGATGAATTTGGTTAACTGATGAGGAAGTTATTCGCATATTTATACCCGTTACTCGTAGAGTAAAAGGGTATACTAAAGTCGTGCAAATGTATGTAACAGGCAGAAGGAATCATTTCCGACCATATAAAGTATATATATTCTTGATCAGTATCAACAGCCGAGTCGATATAGCCATGTCCGTCTGTCCGTCTGACCGTCTGTCCGTCTGTCCGTCCGTCCGTCTGTCTGTATGAACACCTAGATCTCAGAGACTAGAAGAGCTAGAGCAACCAATTTTGAAATATAGACTCCTATTGTCTGCACGCAGATCAAGTTTATTTCAAATTTTTGCCACGCCCACCCCCGCCCCCACAATAAAAAATGTTGAATAACTCCCACAATTTTTGAGACATCGATCTCAAATTTAAAACTTACATTAATATTCATCCATAAGCCCTCCAATTTTCATCAAGATCGGATGATAAATAGCCGAGTTAAAAAAATGTTGCATACTTTTCGGCTGTCCTGCCTCAGACACACAGGAAGGCTATTCAACGTTTCTTTCCGTGAGTAACGGGTATTTCGAAGTCGGTTAGAGCCGACTTTAACTTACGCTCTCGTTTTGAGTACACCTCGGCGATCAAGTATTTTTATACCCGTTACTCGTAAGTAAAAGGGTATACTAAAGTCGTGCAAATGTATGTAACAGGCAGAAGGAATCATTTCCGACCATATAAAGTATACATATTCTTGATCAGCATCAACAGCCGAGTCGATATAGCCATGTCCGTCTGTCCGTCTGACCGTCTGCGTCTGTCCGTCCGTCCGTCTGTCTGTATGAACACCTAGATCTCAGAGACTAGAAGAGCTAGAGCAACCAATTTTGAAATGTAGACTCCTATTGTCTGCACGCAGATCAAGTTTATTTCAAATTTTTGCCACGCCCACCCCCGCCCCCACAATAAAAAATGTTGAATATCTCCCACAATTTTTGAGATATCGATCTCAAATTTAAAATGTACATTTATATTCGCAACATCTATAAGCCCTGAAATTTTCATCAAGATCGGATGATAAATAGCCGAGTTAAAAAAATGTTGCATACTTTTCGGCTGTCCCACCTCAGGCACACAGGAAGGCTATTAAACATTTGTTTTCATGAGTAACGGGTATATCGAAGTCGGTAAGAGCCGACTTTAACTTACGCTCTCGTTATACTCTGTACCGAAGGTACATAGAGTATACACTGCTCGCCACTTGAATAGGACACCTCTAAAGTCGATTTTCTATAGTTAATTGCTGCTAAACCAAGCCATCTAGGAAAATAATTTTTGTTTTCTTATAAAGTTTATTTAAATGTAGTAATTAGACGAAAATTACAAAATTATTCAAAAGTTGTAAGTATACAAAAAACATTGTTAACCAATAAGTAACAAATTTTGGAGTTTTCATTTTGCACCACTTGAATAGGACACTTTATCTAAAAACCATTTAAGAATATTTCAATCCTTTTCAAATAACAATATTACTTAAATAAGAAATTACTAACATGTTTTTAAACCAAAAAAAGTTTTTAATAGTGTGTTGAGCCTTCTTTTTTCTCCAAAACCTCACTCATTCGGTCTGGAAGGGATGCATACAATTTTCCCAAATAATTCAACGATATCGAGCCCCATGCTAATTTGATAGCTGCAATTAGTTCGGGAACGCTCGAATATTGCTGACCTGATCCATATACTTCACGTGTTAGCCATCCCCACACATTCTCAATGATATATCAAGTCCGGTGAATAGGGTGGCCAGTTTAATAACTCCACGTTTTGGCTCGCTATATACGATTTAACAATCCGGGCCGTATGTATAGGGGCATTATCATGTTAATAAATCCATTTTAGATTTGCAAATAGAGTTTGGAAGTGTGGAAAGGCCTCTTTCAATATACCATTATAACACAACGCATTCATGGTGGTTGGAATAAATTTAAGCTCACAGGTGCCATAATAGGAAATGGCCCCCCCATACCATAATACCTCCAGCACTGCTGTGCAACTTATCAAGATGGTGTGGTTCTTTTCGAAGATCATGAAAATAGTAGATGTAGCCATCGGGGCCCTGCAAATTAAACTTTTTTTCGTCCGAAAAGACAACACGTTGCCACTCCGAAGTCCAGGTGACATGTGCGCGCGCGAAATCAAGGCGTTGTAACTTCCGAGCCGGGTTAAGAGGTGGCTTCTTCTTGATTTTTAGTCTCTTCAGGTGTGTAGCATTATTAATAACACGACGCATGGTTGTCAAACTTGCTTTAACGTTGCATTTTTCCCTTATCTTGGCCAAAGAGTCGTGCGAATTGGAAGCTTCTCTTAATATAAGTCGCTTGTCCGCGATGGTAAGCACACTGTGGGTGCGGCACTTCATGTTTTTACTATAATTAGCCTCATTATTTAAAGAATTTGTTATGGCGTGACGGCTCCTGTCGACTTGTTTTGCTATTTTGGCAATAGAAAGGCCAGAATCCTTGTAAGCTTGGATTTTTCCTTTCTCCGACTCAGATAATGAAGTGCCACGCCCCATTTTAATTTTTTTTAATTTTATATACACTTCAATTAAAGCAAAAAGTTTAAGTAAACCAAAATTTGTGTGCACGTGTCAACGATACCGACCAAATCAAATGCATAGTGTCTATTTTGAGTGGCGCATAAATTCCATTGAATTTTTACGAATGCTCACATAAAGTGCAAACAACTTTATACACGGTTCTATTCCAAAACTTGGAATGTACCAGAAAGAGCGAAGAATGCTTGCACAAAGATAATGTGCAAAAAATACCGTTATTCTACCATTTCGTTTTCGAGTTACGAGCAGTTTTAAAAGAGAGCATACAGGGTGTCCTATTCAAGTGGCAGAGCAGTGTATTAAGTTTGTGCAAAAGTATGTAACAGAGAGAAGGAATCGAGTTCCGACCCTATTAAGTATATATATTCTTGATCAGCATTAACAGCCGAGTCGATATAGCCATGTCCGTCTGTCCGTCTGTCTGTCTGTCCGTCCGTCCGTATGAACGAAGAGATCTCAGAGATGGGTACGAGATAGATGTTTGACATGTATGGGACATATATTTCTTTTACTTGCAGGCAGATCAAGTTTCTTTTCAATTTTTGGTACGCACCCTCCCGCCCCCGCAATTTGGGAAAAACGTGTATCTTCTAGAGTTTTGATGATAGATGGTTCGTACCTTCTAGAGATATCTAGTAATCAAAATTATTTATCGATTTGCTGATAGAATGATAAAGATTCGGATGAACGATACTCAAGTTATGGGCAAAAAACGGCCAGTTTACACCACCCACCCCCCCACCAACAACCACAGCAACATACCCTCACCGTTCAACACAGGCAATCTTAGTGCGAGAGAGAGAGAGAGAAACTTAGAGAGCGCACCGCTTTGTGCGCGGGGTGTTAACTGGCCGTTTGACTTCTGAGCAAATGCGAGTGTAAGGGTACAGAGTATGTTATGGTCGGGCTTGACCGACTTTCTTTCTTGTTTTTAGTATGCATACATATTAGTGTGTTGTATAACATAATTGCCCCAATAACTATGCTCTGTTTTGTTTGGCGCCAAATTCAAATAATCTTTTTTGAATACTTAAGCTTCCATTTTTTACGATTTCTTAGCAAATATTGAAGGTCTCCGATTACTGTTATCTAGTACAAAGATAAACTGAGCTATAGTGAATAGCTGTGGGCAGTAAGTGGCTATTATTGTTTGTTAATGAGTGGAAATTCGCATATAAAACAAAAGAGCCGTGCACAGAACCGTACACAGGCAGGCACGGCTAAGGCTTGTGAAAAGCTGATTGCTCTCTTGGCGCAAGCCTTTGCAAGCGTTCGGCTCTTGTCGGTGTGGCCTCTGATTCACACAAAGAGCCGAAAGGCAAAACACACATGCTCATTTTGGCGTTGCTATAGTGGATTCGCATGCTGATGTGAGTTTCTTTTCCCCTGTCGCTATAGTGGTTTCTATGTTCTTCATCAATGGTCATCCATGGTATTTTATCGCGGTTCAGTATTACTACACTCATGGTTATGCAGTTATCATTGGGCCTTATTTGTGGACATGAAAAGCAATTTCTTTAGTATTAAACTTCGTGTAAGTGGCTAAACCCACACACTCAACGCCAAAATGAGCATGTGAGTTTTGCCTTTCGGTTCTTGTCGGTGTAATAATACTGTATACCGCGATATAACACCATGGATGAGCAATGATGAAGAAATGGTTTTTCTTTATTACTAAATGGTGCAAATCCCATCTTACATACATTCTGTCAACAATTCAAAATATCCACTATATACATAATTTTAATGAATGCTCTTGCATTGCTATGCATTTCCTATCGCTGCTATAGTGGATGCGCATTCAAAAAGTAGTATGGAGTTCTTGTGAGTTGTTTTTTTGGGGTCAAAATGAGTTTAAGCAATCGAGCTAAAGTCAATCTCCTGTACATTTTTGATGCGATTCATTTTTCGGAGTGGATGTAGTTCGAGTATCGAGCTCAATTATAACGTCAGGCTACATCTTGCACCAAGCCGACTTCGAGATGAAATCAAGTAGGAATATCGAGCTTTAATCAATGCTGGTCCTTCTTGATTGGAGCCGACTGCGGGATCAAATCGAGCTCGCATAACAAGATAAAATCAATCCAGTGTGAGCTAAAGTCGGGATCAAGACAAGAATTCCGGGATTGAAAATTCCGGCACTCAAATCCATCCTTCTCGTACTTGGTTTGACTTGGTTTCTGACATCCGTTTGGGCTTGGTAGCCGCCGTAGTAGTAGTGTTCTTCTGTATTGGGATTGATAAAACAAATCATGCACCGTTGATATCTAAACAAGGAGTTTTTATACTCTGTACCGAAGGTACATAGAGCATATTAAGTTTGTGCAAAAGTATGTTGACGGGAGAAGGAATCGTTTCCGACCCTATAAAGTATACATATTCTTGATCAGCATCAACAGCCGAGTCGATATGTCCGTCTGTCCGTCTGTCCGTCTGTCTGTCTGTCCGTCTGTCCGTCCGTATGAACGAAGAGATCTCAGAGATGGTAAGAAGATAGCGGTTTGACATGTATGGGGCATATATTTCTTATACTTGCAGGCAGATCAAGTTTATTTTCAATTTTTGACACGCACCCTACCGCCCACGCAATTTGGAAAAAACGTGTATCTTCCACAATTTTGATGATAGATGTTTTATACCTTCTAGAGATATCTAGTAATCAATTTATCGATATATCGATTTATCGATTTGCTGAAGTAATGATAAAGATCCGATAAACGATACTCAAGTTATGAGCAAAAAACGGCCAGTTAACACCTCCCACCCCCACACCCATAGCCACAGCAACATACCATAACCGTTCAACAGAGGCAATCTTAGTACGAGAGAGAGAGAGAGAAACTTAGTGAGCGCACCGCGTTGTGCGCTCTAAGCAGTGTCTCTCTCTCTCTCTCACTCGAGGGTTGCTCCCGTGGAACTGGAACGTTGCTGGTTCTGGGGGGCGGTGGGTGGGCGCGGTGTTAGCTCGGCCGTTTGAGCCCGTGAGCATATGCGAGTGTAAGGGTACAGAGCAAGGTATACTTAACTAGGTAGTCGCATTCGCTCTTCACAACTTCTTATAAAAATACAAAAGAGAGCGAGAGAGCGAACTAAGAAGCAAGACACAAAAAATTCGTCCGCGGAGATGCGTCGCTCGCAACTGTTGTTTACAGACTCAAGGCGTATTTAACAAGGTGGCAGCAGCTACGACGTCGCGTTGCCTTACGAAAAATGAGAGCTTACGAAAATGAGAGAGAGAGAGAGTTAAATACGCTTTGCGTAAGGCAACAGCAAAGAGGGCGACGTCGACGTCGCTGCCACCTTGTTAAATACGCCTTGTACAGACTGTCATTTAAGAATCAAGCATAGAGAGCGAGTTCGGCTACCTAGTTAAGTATATCTTGGTACAGAGTATGGTACAGAGTATGTTATAGTCGGGCTTGACCGACTTTCTTTCTGGTTTAATATCAAGTTTGTAGTTCCTATTCACTTCTCCATTAACTGCCATATAAATTAAGACATAATATTTTAAAAACTTTTTACTTCTATTTTGAGCTTTTACAACATGTTTTTTATTTACACTAATGAAATGAAATCGTCAGGAGTGTGCACCTCATAATGGGAAACATTGTTCTCTCACCTCACTCTGTATGATCCGTGTTCACGCGGATGTGGTTTATATCCTTGTTCCACTTGCAAACATTTAATCACGTTCTCGAAAAGTGAATTTTCCTTGTTCCACTGACGACTGTTGTTCACGGCCACACTAACGTCAACAAAGAACAGCTGACTGAATTGCTAATGTCTGCAATTGTAAATCAAAGTTCGCCATCCACATGTCAAGCAGCATGGCCTCCTGGTAGTCCCAGCACGATAAAGGTAGTTTGCGGGATTGATACATAAGAAATATTACTGCATTTTAACATTCTAGAATCAAAGAATGGAACAATTGCCGCTTGCCTTGGCCATGTACAACTCATGGGCGTAGTCGGTTTTCAGTAAAGGTGGTCCATACACTTCCCCCCCTTGTGCTAAGCCCCCACCCACTGAGCTAGAACCCTCTCCGCGCATGGCAACGCCATCGACAGAGCAGCTGTTCCTCATTGGTGGCGATTGGCAACTTCGATGGCATATCGATAGAAAATCTAGCCTTTTAGCGGAAAATAGCTATATGTCGTGACAGTCGCTAGATCATCCATGGCAGTGACTTGATCATCCGTCGCGGATGATCTACCGAAATGGACATTCATCTCTTATGAGGAAATGGGCAGCAAAGAATGAGGTCATTTAGATCATCCAGCGGATGACCTCTAGAATGTGCCAGTGGAACAAGGGTATTAAACAAAAGTCACTGTAATGGTGTTCTTCATGCTGGAACCAACTAGTTGTAGAGCAAATTTCAAATTTGAGAACCCGTAAGTAAGCATCTAGTTGGCCTAGCATCTTTGGTGTCGAACTACTTGGTTCATAACCGGTGTGGAGCTCTTATTTATATGCCATTTGAATTATCTTAATTATCTTAATATGGTTTCCACAGTTTTGATCTTCGCAACGTGTAGGCTCGAAATGGCGCCACTGTTCCTTTTTTTTTACCGGCCAGCAGTCGAATAAGCAGCTGGAAGCAGTTGGACTTTGCTGATTATGAGGTAAAGCGCAATCTGTCTTTGAGCATCAGCTCGAAAACATGGACTAGGCAATTTTTGTTCAAATACTAATCTATTTTATGCTTAGGTCTGATCACGGGCTTTCAAATAACCGTGGAGACGCTAGACTCAAGATCTGTATATAGTGAGTCCGCACTGGAGAGGTAGTTTCGCATAGCTAACGCCTTGAAACAGTACTTTTTATACTCTGTACCGAAGGTACATAGAGTATATTAAGTTTGTGCAAAGGTTTGTGACAGGGAGAAGGAATCGTTTCCGACCCTATAAAGTATATATATTCTTGATCAGCATCAACAGCCGTCGATATAGCCATGTCCGTCTGTCCGTCTGTCGTCTGTCTGTCTGTCCGTCTGTCTGTCCGTCCGTATGAACAGAAGAGATCTCAGGAGGATGGTAAGAGATAGAGGTTTGACTTGTATGGGACATATATTTCTTATACTTGCAGGCAGATCAAGTTTATTTTCAATATTTGTGCCACGCACCCTCCCGCCCCCGCAATTTGAAAAAACTTCGTATCTTCCACAGCCCTACATGTTAGCCTGGTTCGTACCTTCTGGAGATACCTTGTAATCAAAATTATTTATCGATTTGCTGAAGGAATGATACAGATATGGATGATCGATTCTCAAGTTATGGGCCAAAAAAACGGCCAGTTAACACCCCCCACCCACCCCCAACCAGCAACCACAGCATTCATGCCCTAACCGTGCAACACTTAGTGCAGAGCTGGGTGCGAGAGAGATAGAGAGAGAGAGAGAGAGAGAGACTTAGAGAGCGCACCGCGTTGTGCGCGGGGTGTTAACTGGCCGTTTGACTCGTGAGCAAATGCGAGTGTAAGGGTGCAGAGTATGCTATAGTCGGGCTTGACCGAATTTCTTTCTTGTTTTCTTATAATACACTAAATACATAAATCAATAGAAGCAAAAGAAAATACAATTCGTTACCTGCTTTTCTTGCTATTCTACCTGAAACTGGACCAAATTACCTAAAAACTGTGTTTTTTTGAAACTGAAAATCGGTCAACTTTGAAGGGTTATATCTCCTGAATTAAAAATCTGATTTTATTGAAGGTAGCAAATTTGAAGTCTTTGAAAAATTTCCCATTAGATGAGTTTATTCAAAATATCGTAAGCGCACATGAAAATTTATATGTTTGCAATCTCATTCTTTCTAAGGACGCCACTGTGCGTCGTCGCGCTGAGCAGTATTGTACGCATCTTATGACGTTGTATAAGTCCTGTCAAAAAAGTTATATTTGTTATTTATATATGTCTGCAAAATCGATCACAACAACACATATACTTAGCTGATTAAACCTATCTTGTAACTGTATAAATTTGTGCTCCATATACGTATTGAAATCCATTTATTTATCTTCAGCACGTCGTCAGGGAAAGTGTCTTTCACAGCATTTACTTTTAACTAAGTGCTGATGTGTTTGCGCAAAAATTAAAACAGTAAATGTGACACGTCAAGCATCGCCATCTGTGACATTCGGCATGCTTTGTTGTACAATTCATACATTCTTCGAATTTTCAAACTAAAATTCGTTGACATTAGTTTCAATTTAATACTTCTGCGCATGAAGTTAATACTCTAAGTTTTAACTGAATACGGAAAATATCAGTTTAATACTCTCTAGGCTTAAATTGATACAAAAAAAGATACTAGTTTCAGTTTTAGTTTGAGACAACGCGTATCAAATTGATATTGATACAAATTTTTTTGGGTGTAGAAATATTCATTTCCGACCCCATAAACTATATATATTCTTGATCAGGGCGACGAGCTGAGTCGATTGCCCGTCTGTCTATCCTTCGCTTTCCTCTATCCGTCTGTCTGTTTCTACGCAAACTAGTCTCTCAGTTGCAAATCTATCGAGCTGAAATTTTGAACGTTGCTAATATGTCGGAATCGACCGTATCGGATGACTATATTTTATAGCTGCCATAGAAACCATCGGTAAGAAAAAGGGTCAGTGAAAAAACTTTTTTGTTCTCAAGAAAATCGTTCTTAAGGTCGGTGATTATTAATATTATACGCTCTCAAACTCATTTGAAAAAGTTGATCGGCATAGGACCGATCGGTCAAAAATTAGTCTTAGTAAGAAATTTTTTTGTTTTAAATGTTCGCGACCTTAAACTCGCTGATCCGATTTGTTCGAAATCGGATGACTATATCTTAAGCCTGCCATAGGACCGAGCGGCCGGAATTTCCGACTCGGAAAATTAGTCTTAAGGAGAAAAACTTTTCCGTTTTCATTTATATCGTTCTTAAAATCGGCGATTGTTAATTTGATGTTTTTTAAAAAGATTCGCGAAATTTGGTAGAAATCAGATATGTATCTGTTGGAAAATGGATTTTAGTTTGAAAAATTTTTGGTTTTTATGTAAGCGTTCTTAAACTCTGACATTTCAAAACAGCATTTGCAAGGGAATAAAAACTTCGCAACAGTCGAAGTTAGCTTGGCCTTTTCGTTTTTTAGTTCTTTCGGTCAGCGACGTGAGCAGAGCGATCTGAAAATGAGGTTGAGAGTTAATTACGAGCTATGGATGATGCCTTCTGGCGATTCCTTTAGCTGGCGAAAGTAACCGGTTGCCTAAAAATTGTATGTAAACTTTTTGATCAGCATTTCGTAGGCAGGGTCGAAGCATGACCTTAAATACATTTAAATCTTCTGTTAAACGCAAGAGCGTGTCATCATATTTCTCAGTTCGCGCCGCAATAACTGAGTATAATTGGTTTGCTTAATATTTCACGCATGACAAAAGGCGGATTTCCCTAAGCGCAGACTTTACTTTGCCAATGAAAAGTGCATATCTGTGTAAGATAGCGCCGAGAAGAATCAAAAACGAAAACAACAACAAATTCAGCATCGTTTGCTTTTTTAAAGTAAACTGTAAGAAGGTGTAAAGTCAAGCTGTTGCTGCAGTTCGCACTGTCACACCGTAACCGTAGCCGTAGCTCCGCTCCGTTCAAGTTGACTTGCACATTGTTGCATGCAGCGGGGCGATTCTCTTTGAGCACAGCACGCTTCCCATGGCCCCAACTTCGGGCAACAGCGGTAGCTGTAACCCTTTCAGTGGCTGTGTGGCAAGGGTGAATTATATTTTTATAAAAATACAGCCAGAGAGATAAAAATGAAATGCAGCCCAAGCACTTTGCATGCTTTAGATGACAACGGCAACCTACGGCAACCTAATACCGGCAACTTTCCTTTTCTCTATCTTTTATTCGCTTTGTGCATCTGTGTGTGTGTGAGTGTCATTTATCATGGCGACTTTAGTGAGAGTCACAGTCGCATTGTCTTCTCCCAGTGACATAGTTCATAATTAAATTCAAATACTTGTACCATTTTCACGCGCTTATGACACAAAATTTATGAATGAGCGCTTTCTCTCTCTCTCCCTTGGTAGTCGGGGCCACCTGCTGTTGGCTGCCAGGGCACAGCAGGCGTTTAAAATTAATAATGTTGAGCGTGCTTTTCTCGTTATTACAGGCAAGTACGGCTGGGAAATGTCTATGCATGGCTTTTGCGGACAACTTCTGAGTCAATAGAAGTATGCGGGCTCTGCTCTCCTTCCTGATTAGTGCACGGTTCTCCCTTTTTGCCTCTGGCAATATCGTTTTGAGGTTTTTTTGTAACCTTTCACGCGCATTGGACCCAAGTCACGAGTAGTTTTTAATTAAAAAACTTTTACGTGCAATTATGTTTTCCACTCACACACATACACACAATATTTTCCATTGAATTGCAATAAAAATGTATGTTTCGTTGCACACTTTTTCGTACCTTGAATGTTCTTGTGCTTTTTCGCTGCGTATACGCAACGTTAGATGCAGAGCCTTGAATGTCAACACAATGTCACCAGTTTGGTGTTGTTGCTTTAGTTGTTCTGGAGGGAAAATTGGCTGTTAGTGAAATGCACAAACATCTTTGGCCAATAGCAAAACACTCGAGCAAAACAAACGAGCGGAGGAGGCAAAATTGGCAAACTCTTCCTCGATGCAAGTGCTTCCTTTTTTGCATGTGAAATGACGGACGGATTCATTGATTAAACACGGGCCGTCCCGACTTTAACCCCTTAGTGCCGTTGTCGTCGAGTCCAAGCTGTTGAAGCATGAAATTTTCAAAGCCTAATGAAGTGTAAAGGTTTATCGCTTGAGGAAAACGCAGGCCAGGCCATGTTATCGATGGCTGTGGACCCGAACTGTTTTATTATTATTGTTTTGCTTTCGCTTTCGCCCGTTGGCCATTTTTCGTTGGCCTATATGGTCACGGTAACAAGGTTTATGATTATTTGTTTTCTCTTTGCTAATTTTAAACATCATTGATTTTGCTAATTTATCGAAATTTTCCGAAACAAAATAATATGAAGTTTGCATTTTAATTGAAAACGAAGTTTATGCCATATGGAAGAACGGTTTTTTGTATCCAATTTGTTCCAGTTGTATTTATGTTTGTTTTGTTTGTTAATTATTAATAAATTAATTCTGTACACGAGTGTCATACTAATGACTTGCGTATGTGAACCTTACATTTTAATTATGGTCGAAAAGATACACAGAAAAACAATTGTTGTTTTTTGTTTTGCAATGTTGTCAATGAAATCGCCTAATACAATAATATGTGTTATTGTTTATGATTAATGCGGAAACAATTTAGTTAACATACTCGTATACACATATATTTGAACATCATTTTAGCAATAGTTTTGGAAAGGTTTAATTTAGTTTATAGCTCATAGTGTAGAAGTGTGTTGTGCACGTTCAATTAAAGACTTTTCGTGCACATCGTTGTTGTCGACAGTAGTAGAGTAGTAGAGCTATCCCATATATTTATTATACATTCCATTAGCTTAAGATTCATACAATAAAAATGTGTAAACTGTAATGTCCCGGTGTACACTTGTTAAAGGTTCACCTGCAATCGAGGCAACGCCATCGAGTGAGTAGAGGAAGTAGGGGTTTGTGCACTGTGCATCGCTCTATGCTTGCTCGTCGGAGGTCGGGGTTCTTTCCTATTCCTACATACCCAAAGCACATTAACATAATAAATAAAGTGCTCGTTACAGAAACTACTCAAATAAGTCAAATATCAAAATAAAAAAAAGTAACTTATCATCATATATGATCATATAGACCCGACAGAGTATGGAGAATTAGCGCTGACGATTTAGCCTTAGTTCTTCCTAAAGTATGAACCAGCTGTAGTTGTTCATACGCTCGTCTTCACCCACCCTACCATGGCAATTCACGGAGCTGAGGTATAAATTGCCCCTATTTCAATGTTAGAAGAACTAAATTACTCGATTTTGTCTAGGCATGTTGGTTATGACAGATATAAATTTATTAACAGAACATTATGTATTCATTACTTCAAAGAGCATTTCCAATATAGGTATATAAAAAGTATAGCATAGTTGCAAAAGAAAATAACTGGATTAGCACAAGGCTTTTTTACTTAATCTAATAATTAAGATATGAGATATGAGCAGCTATATTCGCAGTAAGGTTTTAAATCGGTTTACTTCACTTGGTTCTATTCATTAGATTTTGTTCTATTCAGTTTCGTTTTCTTACAAATTAAACTCACATGTATATCCATCGCTGCAAGATCGTAGGGCCCTTCGACGTAGCTGCTGTTAGGCTGTGATTAATAAAATTAATATTTGGACTACAAAAAAAAAAAACAATTTAAACGGAAGTGAAGAAGCTGCTGATATGTCATAAAATAAAATTTAAAGATTACTTTGACATATTTTAGTTAAACATTTAGTTTTAAAATTAAAATTCATGTTTATATGAACGAAAATGGCAACTGTTTTACAAAGTGTTCATTGAACATATTTTACCCGTTTGGGCAGTAAAGATTTCTAAACTGAATTGAGCAAATATTATTCGCAAAAGTGAATTATTAAAAACTTTTAATCGCAATTAACAAGCATGATTCGAAATTATTTGGGAAGCCCTCGAAAGGAAATTCAAGCAGTCTGGCAACTCCACTCTCGCTGAGTGCTAAAAAAATCTAGGATGTCTTTGTTTTATACAGCTACTTAGCGGTCGGTGTGAATGTGTGTGTGTCCATAATGAGAGACGTCTGTGTGTACGATATGTATGCAAAGGCAGGTGTCTGGAACTCAATGCACGTTCACGGTGGATTCGCCAACATAACCACAAAATCGTTTCTCTGTTGGATGCACTGTCTTCACCAACTTGGCCAGAATTATCCAAAGGAGAACCATATCGGTGTGGAAGTCTGAGCCGGGCGAATGATTTCTCGATATAGCTCGCTCAGCCTGCGGAATTGCCGAGTGTGTATGTATGTATGTATGGGAATGGACATCAGCCACAGCACCTATGTACATGTGTACATATGTAGTAAAAGCGCGGTCGCGCTAGGCGAGGGTGCTGCGCTGGCCACTTGCCCAAGAAGTAAGCGTTTTTCCCTTTCAGCCTGAAGATTTTCTGCAACCGTGTATTGCTGTATGTACGCCAGTACAAACAGATAAATGTGGAGAATATTCCACGGGGATGCTACCCTTATGCGTCTTCACTTTAGGCCGTATTTCGCACTTGCAAATTGTTTAATATTCTTTTTTTATTTTGTAAAACACTTTTGGC
Source organism: Lordiphosa magnipectinata (assembly GCA_037044535.1). NCBI lineage: Eukaryota > Metazoa > Arthropoda > Insecta > Diptera > Drosophilidae > Lordiphosa > Lordiphosa magnipectinata. The sequence continues at coordinate 40,323 of JBAMBO010003501.1, forward strand.
TGTACTTTGCTTCAAAATTTACGTGACGGTGCGAAATCGAAAAGCAAGAGGAGCTTTCAAACGGGATAATTCCAAGCGCGAGCGAGCTTTGATCTATGCTTTGCTTTTAGTGAGGAGCAAAGAGGATAGATATGTAACTATCGGTAAACAAAATTTGAACCATTAACCATTGTGAGATTCTCTGGCCACTACAAAACCAATTTAAATTAATGGACCCATTCAGCAGATAATTTAGATTTTCCTTTTGTAATTTGTGAATCCCGATTTTGCCTGCTGAATGCAGTGATTTCCGAATCCGATTGGTAATTTCGACAATAATATTACAGATTACAGAGCTGTGAAATATTTAAAAAAAATCTTCGTGATTTTTTTACATCGCAACTGCATTTGGCAGAACTAAGAATTCAACTTTAATTCCTTCTAGAGGT
>JBAMBO010003502.1:0-61143 GCA_037044535.1 Lordiphosa magnipectinata
TAGCGAATTTTGTGTCCACTGGGACGTCGCCGGGGTGGTCAGCCGAGCGGTTTACTGATTTTTAGGGGGTGGTAGGGCAAAAACTCTCGCCGGTAGTACTCCGGGCACGCTTGGCGATTTAGCAAAGAGGAGGAAGTACACAGCCAATCGGAATTATTTAACAATTCATTTATTTTTAGTCTTATCAATTGGACAATTCGGTTCCACACGTGTTTATTACCCGAGAAAAAAACTAGAGAGAGCAAATTAAAGCGATAGATTAATCGTCGTGCGCTGCGATCGGTTATCGATCCATCAGAGAGGCTGCCTTGAGTACTGAATCCGGTTCCGGGGATCTAGTTCCCGGAGTCAGAACCCAGGTTCGCTACATTACCCCCTTCTGAGACTCGAGCCTCCTGGCCGAGTACTGCGGGAGACGGCCTTTGATAGTGGGCGAGGCGGTTTACATGAACGGTTCTGGTCGCCCTTTTTCCGGGCAGGCGGATCTCGTAAACCAGGTCCGAATGGCGTCGCACAACTGTTACAGGGCCGACCCAGTCCGACTGTAGCTTTGGACATCGACCCACTCTGCGAATGGGGGCGTACAGCCACACTTCAGCGCCTACTTCGAGCTCGATCGGGTGAGAGCGGAGGTCATAGCGCATTTTGTTGACGGATGCAGCAGCTTGGAGATGTTTGCGGGCTGACTGATGAGTCTGACGAAGTCGAGCTTGTAGTTGGTCCACAAAATCCGGATAGCTCTCCGGAGAAATCGACGGCCGGCCATACATCAGTTCCGTGGGCAAACGGAGTTCGCGGCCCAACATCAGCCGTGCTGGCGAAAATCCAGTAGCTTCATGTGGGGCGGACCGATAGGCCCATAAGGCTAAGGGCAATAGCTGGTCCCAATCACGTTGATCTAGGGCCACGAATTTTGCCAGATAGTCGAGGAGCGTTCGATTGAATCGCTCCACCATGCCGTCCGACTGTGGATGTAGGGGTGTAGTACGAGTTTTCTCCACATCAAGTAAACGGAGGCAGGCTTGAAATACTTCGGATTCGAAATTTCGCCCTTGGTCGGAATGAAGAACGAAGGGTGCACCAAATCGGCAGAAAACTTCTTGAACGAGTGCGCGGGCTACTGTCTCGGCCTTCTGGTCGGGGAGGGCCAAGCATTCTGGCCATTTGGTAAAATAGCACATCACTACAGCGATGTACCGGTTGCCGCGCGTGGTCGTAGGTAAAGGGCCCAGGATGTCGATGGCTATTCTCTCAAAAGGGGCCCCAATGGACGTCGGCTGCAGACGACCTACAGTGCGTTTGGAAGGGCCTTTGCGAGCGCCGCATTGGGGGCAGCGAGCGCACCATAAGGCTACGTCCGCCTTCTGACCGACCCAGTAGTAGCGCCTTCTGGCTTTGGCCAAGGTTTTCTTGACTCCAAAGTGACCTCCTGTTGTAGAATTGTGCACACCACGAAGCGTCTCTTCTCGTAAAGAAAATGGCACCAGGGTTACCGCTTTGTCTTCCTTATCCTTGATGGTTAAAACGCCATTCGATATTGTCAGGCGTTCGAACAAGTGCCAGTATGCTTTCGTTTCGGGTCCTTCGCCCATAATGTCACACTTGGGAGGTCGCTTTCCATCAATTACCCAACGGAAAACGTGCTTTAGGGTGGGATCCGCCTTTTGACGTTTGGTGTAGTCATCGGCCTGAATTTGCAAAAACATGACGCCTTGGTGATCCTTTTGTTCGGCCTTCTCGCACGTGCGGCACTCGCCGCAGGGTCGGCGGGATAGGCCGTCGGCGTTTCCATGTTGTGGGCCGCTGCGGTGTCGAATCTCCATGTCATATTGTTGGAGGCGTTCGATCCACCTGGCGACTTGGCCTTCTGGCTCCTTGAAGTTGTATAGCCATTTGAGTGAGGCGTGGTCCGTGCGCAGCAAAAATCTGCGACCAAACAGATAGTGATGAAAATGTTTCGTGGCTAGGACGGCTGCCAGCAGTTCCATCCGGGTGACGCAATAGTTACGTTCCGCGGGGCTGAAAGTTTTGCTGTAGTACTCCAGGACTCGTTCCTGTCCATCCTGAACTTGACTAAGCACTGCCCCTGCGCCATGATTCGACGCGTCCGTGTCGAGAATAAACGAGCCATCGGGATCCGGAAAGGTGAGAATGGGTGCCTCTGTCAGCTTGGCCTTGAGACGGTCAAAAGCATGTTGAGCGGCCGCGGACCAATTGAACACACGTCTAGCTTCGGTCAGTTCGTGCAGGGGTCGTGCTATAGTTGCGAATTCTGGAATAAATTTTCGGTAATACGAGCACAATCCGACAAATGAGCGTACATCTTTTTGGCATTGAGGTTGTGGCCAGTCCAACACCTTGGTTATCTTCTGGGGGCACGCCTTTAATCCTGCCTGGCTCACAATATGGCCAAGGTAATTTGCTTCCTTGCGAAAAAAATGGCACTTATGCGGGCTTAGCTTTAGTCCAGCTTTGGTCAGGCGTTTGAAAACCTCCTGCAAGTGGACTAGATGCTCTTCGGCTGTGCGTGAGTGGACGATGATGTCGTCCAGATAAACCAGCGCTGATTTCAAGGCCACGCCGGCAAAGAGACCATCCATCAGTCGCTCAAAGGTGGCGGGGGCGTTCGTGAGGCCGAAGGGCATGACGTTAAATTCATACAAACCCGCTTCGCACGTAAATGCCGTTTTAGGCCGGTCTTCCTCCTCCATTTCCACTTGCCAGTATCCGCTTTGTAGGTCCATGGTCGAGAAATAACGAGAGCCATGCAACATCGTCAAAATTTCGTCTATCTTGGGAAGGGGGTATGAGTCCTTCACAGTGACTTCGTTGAGTCTGCGGTAGTCCACGCAGAATCGTGTAGAGCCATCCTTTTTTCGCACCAAGACTACGGGTGCGGCCCAAGGGCTTGTGGAGGGCCGAATTACTCCTCGTGACTTCATATCGGTGATCAGTCTCGCAACCTCGGCTTTACTTGATAGTGCGAGCCGACGAGGGGGCTGCTTAATAGGACGCGCCTGGCCGGTATCGATCGTGTGTTTGGTCAGGCAGGTGCGCCCGGTGTCGCCATCGTATTGGGCAAAAACTTTTTCGTGCCCTCGTAGCAGTTGTATCAGCTTGAAACGAATGTCAGCGGGTAGGTCTGGGGGCGGCAGCGCATCCCAATTAATGCCCGTTTGGGAATCCAGACTTTTGGTGGTGGATGGTAGCACTTCTACCGATTCCAACTGGCCCAGGATTGACAGCGAGGGCAGCTGATGTGTCTGCGTGCTGAGGTTAAGCACTCGCAAGGTGGCGGTGCCGCGCGTTGTATCTAGGAGACCACTGCCCAAGACCAAGTCTGTAGGCAGTTGATAATAGACTCCTCGTTCCAGCATAGCGACGGAGTTTGGTTCCTGCGCCTCACATTTAAATTGAATGTGAGTATCGCTATGGGGTGGAATGCTGATTTTGGCCGTGGTATACAGGAGGTTGGGAAGTTCTGTGTTGGGTGCATGTAGTCGTGTCGATCCCCATGCGAACTTCATATCCAGCGTCTTAAGGTTCACGGTTACTTCATAACGCAAAAGAAAGTCGATACCCAACAGACTGGGGGTATCACCTTCGACCATCAAAAAATTGTGCTGAAGTCTCCGGCCAGCAACAGCCAAGTGTACAGTGGCTCTGGCTGTGGCCACAAACTGCTCCGAGGAAGGGCCTTGTAAAGTCACCTTACAAGGGGTGACAGGCACAGATTCCTTGAGGTCTCTTGTGTTCAGCAGCGACACGGATGCGCCTGTGTCGACGATAAGGCGAACCAAACGTTGCTGTAAAAATAAAAAACAATGTAGGTTCTGATCACCGCAAGTTTCGAGTGTATACGTAGCTTTGGCAGGCGGCGTTGGGGTCCCTCGGTGGGTGTCCCGTTGTGTAGCGTCGGCCTTCTGGTTGCTGTCCCCCGACTGAGCAGACACTGGCTCATCGGAAATCTCGGGGAGCGGCGGCTCGCGGAACAAGAGGGCGAGGACGGCCTCCGCTTCTTCAGAAGGAGGACAGGGTCCATCGCGTGGTTGCTCGGGCGGCTGCAGGCTCAAGGCGGGATGCGTCGATGAGTCGGGGGCCAACAATGTGGCTCGGGTCGGCTTTCGTCGCTGTGATTCCGTTGGTAGAACAGGTGGCAGTGGCGGCTGGGGCACAGAAAACCTTGGTGGTGTGCAGGCTCGTGGGTCCGGGATCAGAGCCGTGCACTGGGGTCTGTCCAGTGGGGGTTCCGGGGTCGTTATTAGTTTCGCCATTTTGTTTTTTGTAGCGAGTGATGCGAATGGTAACTCGCTGGGGGCGCTGTGGCTTGTGGCCAACCTCCGCCCCAGAAGGCTGGCGCGATCTAGTTTTCCGAAGGTTGCGCAGGGTTAGGTAATTGGCCTGGGCCCTGCGTTGCATTTTTGGGAGAACTTCGTCCACTTCTTTTAGGCGATTTTGGTTCTGGCTCGGCTGTTGCTGCAGTCACGGTTAGTACGGCGCCGGCTGGGCGTCGGCGGCATTGCGCGTCGATACGGGTAGCCATATCCAGCGCGTCCGTAAGACAGCTAGGGTTGCTGGCGAGAATCAGAACTTGATAATTGGTCTCGCGAATACCATCGATACACCTCTGGACCATTATGTTGTTGTATGTCACTAGCGGCAGCCCAGCAAACACTGCACGTCCCAGGCGCTCCAGGTCCATGGCAAAGTCGTCAAGCGACTCCCTGGCACCTTGCGTGCGGTTATGAAAGAGATGGTATCCCGTATGAACGCCTACTGTAAAGTGGTCTCGCATGGCTGCTGTTAGCGCGTCATAGGAACACAAGGTGGTCTCTGGCAGTGTTGCGTGGAACTTTTGGGCCCGGCCGCGAAGACTCATATATAATTTTCGGCACTTCTTGGTCTCTGGCCAATGGCATTCGATAGCCATGTCATCTAAAAGACGCTTAAATTCTGCCCATGGCCTTGTGCCGTCGTATCCCGGAAGTTGTTCCATGTCCGGCATCTCCCAATAGGGTGTTTGGCTAGCGGCCAGTGTGTGGTTGCTCGCCGGCATAGTTGGGGAGTCCACAGGGTTGACACTATGTGCATCTGGGGCAAAAGTGGCGTGGCATGCCCTCGAGGCGGCACCCTGGCCTTGACTATGTGCCACACTTTCTGCTCCTGGCCACGTTGGGGCCGGAGGCGGCGCTACAGCGGATTGTAGGTTCGCCCCTCCGGCCATGCGAGGTGTACTGGAAGCAAGTCCGCCCCCACTAGCCTGCGAGGTGGCCTGTGAAGCTGTTGTGGCGACCTGCTGGCCCTGCAGCACGTTCAACATCGTCCGTTCAAACGACGTCCACATTTTCTCGAACTTGTGCTCCAGAGATCGGTCCCACATTTCCATGCTGGTGGCCAGCGCCGTCTTCAGCTGCTGTTGCACCTCTTGTTGGATGGCAGTCGCCATCTCCGGTTGCAGCTGGGTGGCAGTGGCAGTTCCTTCTCCTTCGCTGTTAAGCGCGGCCCGGTTCCGACGAGATGTTTTCTTGGTCATCGTGGTCTGAGTTTTTGCAAACTCGATCAATTTACCCCACACCTGACACCAATGTAGCGAATTTTGTGTCCACTGGGACGTCGCCGGGGTGGTCAGCCGAGCGGTTTACTGATTTTTAGGGGGTGGTAGGGCAAAAACTCTCGCCGGTAGTACTCCGGGCACGCTTGGCGATTTAGCAAAGAGGAGGAAGTACACAGCCAATCGGAATTATTTAACAATTCATTTATTTTTAGTCTTATCAATTGGACAATTCGGTTCCACACGTGTTTATTACCCGAGAAAAAAACTAGAGAGAGCAAATTAAAGCGATAGATTAATCGTCGTGCGCTGCGATCGGTTATCGATCCATCAGAGAGGCTGCCTTGAGTACTGAATCCGGTTCCGGGGATCTAGTTCCCGGAGTCAGAACCCAGGTTCGCTACAATATATTTAGAAAAGGTCTAAAGGATATCGATTTAATTTTTGAAACTCTCACAAATGGAAAGGGATGTATAGAAAATGCGAAAAGGATGGAGACAAAAAGTGTTTCACATCGAAACTTCAAGCAACGTAAAGGAATATATAAGTAGGCTCTCAGCCATGTGACCACACGCATGCCCGATAGCGCAGTGCGATAAGTTGCCATGCCAATTTGTAACGTGGAAATGGTACCGAGCTCGATCTAGTCAAGACTAGTCAAGGCGGGATCAAAAAATTATAAATTCGTTGTTTTTTTGTTTCGACGCGTTTTGTGGGAAACCTATACTTTTGTTTTAACTGTTTTTGATATTTTCGTAAATAACTGTTTCTTAACTTAAAAATTAACTATCCCAAAGATTTCTACGATTTTTTTTAATGTCCCCTGTCACCACAAACCACCAGCGAGGAGTTTAAAATCGATTTGGCCAGCATCCAAATACTTCTAAGCACCTCCAGTCCCCTCAATCAGATCGATTTGATTCGCCTCAACTATGTCTTCGATCACAGCTACCAGACCAAGAGGAATGTTATTGATGAAGCCGCCGGTGCTAAGCTGCTGGTAAAGAAAAATTAATGTGTTATTCAAACAATATTCACAAAATATGTTGCTGTGAGGTGCTGTTGTTTCGCGGGCTCATTTAACAGCGCAATAATAAGCTCAATGTTTCTTTGTTTTGACAGAAGTAAGTCTGTTATCGTGTCAATAGCTGTTGCTTAGCAGACTCTGTTAAGAATCTGCGGAATATCAACTTTTTCACGAGACATTTTTCGCGACCCGTGGAATGCGCTCTTTTGAGTACAGAATTCCTGAGATATATTTTTGGATGTAGATGCAATGAAGGGAGGCAGTTCTTATCTCTAACGACATTTCCCATTTACGTTTCATTTCACTGACTCGTACGTCGACGGTTTTAAATTGTCGATTTTGTGACCAAATTGTATAATTTTGTCGAAAGCGAAAAAGGGAGCATGGCTGTATGTAATTTTCGGTAAATTATAATCTATAATTAAAGAAAAAATTAATGGATGTTAAAATTTATGTATTGGTAATTATGCATTTTCTTCTCAACGATTATGCAAAATTTCATAATTCATAATATTGCCAACTTGATTACCAGGTGGCAGCTGCAGAGGTCTCTCTTCCTCCTCAGAAATGATGTGTAGGCATATAACTTTGAAGCAACTTTTGACATTTGGAATTGGATGGGGGAGACTCGTATTTTAACTTACCCACGTCTTGCACATTTCGCTAAACTTAGCTGCAGGTAAATGATTCATTAATTTTCGCTTATGATTCTAATCCGCTTTTGGCGACGACCACCTACGACGATGTTAAAGGATTCAGAACTTTGGTGGGGGAAAGGGGGGACGAAATCCTTTTGCTATTTACACGAGAACACAAAACTTTAGTTAAACATAGCTGCAAATTGCAACGCCTCCGGCTTTAGCTGCGGTAGACTTTGGGGCTTCATGGCTAACTCTTGAGAGCAAACATTTACAATTTCAAATTTCGAGTATTGTTTACTAAAGAAAGCTATCTAGGTGCATGTGTTTGTATGCGAGAGACAACTTTTTGCTTAAACTCGACAAGCCAACAAAACATTTTTTGTACCTACCTAAATGATGGGCAGAAGGTAAGTCGTATGTGTGGCTTTAATGGCAAAAGCCTGAAAAACTGAGGATTTGCTAGATACCATTAAGGATTCTGGCAACCAAGGCGCTGCTGTTTATGGTGTTTTTTTATAAGGTTACACTGAGAATTGGACATTTTCCAGAGCTTTGGAAATATATTCAGATCATCTTGATCCATAAGCCTGAAATGTCGAAAACTGGTCCTCAGTCTTATATTTACAAGTCACGTTTACTGCAATTGGTAAAAAATCTTCTGAAGCTTAGCCGAACAGATTCGTAGCTAAATTGTAAGTACATTTAGTTACGCCAAAGAGAATTTAATAAACTAATACGAAAATTGTCTAAAAATGAATGTTTAATCTACACATTGCATTTCAAGTCATGCATTCCGCAAAATAATAATCAGGCTTGGACCAAAGTAGCATACAAAGCGGAATGATATCGAGACAGACTTCCCTCTGACAAAAGTTTTAGGGTATTCAGCAGCCCTCGTTAAAACGTAATAGGAAACTTTACCCCACATCAGCTAGTGAGCGCTCCCTTGTGTATTACACTGGTATTTGTTGTGGTAAGCCAGCTATTTTGACAAATCAAAATATCAATACACTTTGTTGTACAATAAGCACTGATTAATCGAAAAATGAACATGGCACTTCATGAAACAGAATGCATCGATGGTCTTTAGGTATGGACCATGATGCAGTCGATGAAGTGATGGACGAGCTTATGGAGAATCTAACTGCAATTGCAAGCTTTCGGCGAGGAACCAAGTTTTCTGTGCCCAAATCAGTCAACTGGCGAACCAAAGTGCTGCCATTTTTCAATTATGGTCGCTTTCTCCAAATGCTCTGTGTCACTAAGAGTCAGTTCGCATAGATTGTCGAGTTGATGCATGCTTTGTGTCGACTGAATTTCGAATTTGAGTTATATGTAACGATTGCACTTTTTTGTTTGGAGTCGTCAGATGAAAATGTATCAATAAGGAAAACTGCAAATATTTCTAGGTTTTGTTAGAGAGTGTTTGGAGCGCATAGTCCTGGCTGGATCTCATTGCCGCAAGCAGCTTGCAAATGCGGCAGCCACTGCAACAGCAACAGCTACAGCAGCCTTGGCTTGCTTCCAACTATAAGCAACAATTTTTGAAGCATCCGCCAAAGCTGTTATCCATTTCGTACTGCCCCAGGACCTTGTCGCTTCTTGCTCCTGGCTCGGGCTAGGCAGCTGTGTGGCGGTATACAAATTGTTCTCTACACATGTGTGCTCCCAAACATATTAAATTGTAAACATGCATAAATGCTGTTTATTGGAGAAGAAACAAAACACAAAAAACAATGAACAATGGCCAGAAAACTGTGTACTTAGAAGAATTTAACGAAAATATATTAAAGAACAAATCAAAGGTCTTTATATAATAGACTGAATCATGCAAGGGATATAGTGAAAGTCGGTAGTGAAGGTAGGTAATAAGTGATAATGATTGATGCCAAATGACTTTAATTAAAGTTATAAAATAATCCTAATTTGTCAAAATGTTGCTTGTAGATAAAAAAAAAATTCTAATTTAAAATTTTATTTGTTTTTTATGTCTTGATGCACTTTGACCAAAATTTCTCGATAACTGTTGACCTGAACTCGGAACATTCTTCGGTTGGTAGCGTTTCTCCACCTTACTTCCGTTGCACTATTAAGTCTTCTTGGATTATTTATTGTCGCTCACATCCAGTGTCACCTTAAAAGTGTCGCTCGTCAGGCGGGTAAAGGTCATTGATCTTCGAGAACAGACCCTCGGGCTACACTCTATCGAAGGTCCATTGGATGTGAAGGTATGGCGCCGCCACATATTTTTTTCCGTTTTATTTTTCAAGTTTTCGAGAGTTCCATAGCTCAGTCGGAAGCAGAACTGGTACTCGGGTATGGCCTTACGAACAGATTGTACATCGTACATTTTTCGAAGTATACAACGCTCTTAGATCTCTCCGAAGGGGGTATAAGTGTCTAGTCGGCCTGTACGAATCAAGGCAGGAGGGAGACTTTCCGCTCTTGTGAATGTAAACATTTGTATGTGACAATTGTAAATTCTGTTTTTTAGTATACTTGAATAATAACATTTTCCTCAGAGTTTGATCAACTTCGCAAAAACAATTTCATGTTATTTGATGACACTTTGAATGGCATCCCGCAACGATGAAAAGGATTCGACTGTTACGTACTCGCGGCAGCTGCCTCTGCTGTGCTCCTTGAAGCTTAGCGAAAGTGTATCCTGTCAAAGGATATTGTGCAACGGAATTATTGTAGTTTGCACCAAAAGAACAAACAAACTTTTTTTTTGCCGAATAAACACACACACAGGAGGCTCAGCGAGTGGCAAAAAGGCCTTCAGAGCCTGGAAGCGGAGTCACTAGGCGACAAGCGAGCGCCGTATTAGCGTCCCAAACAATAAACATATATTTTATAAATGGAAATCTCAGTTATTATTTCTATGCACACTTTTACAATGATTACCGCACGGTCTGGTCCCAAAAAAAAAACCAAATTATTTGTAAAGAAATAATTATGAAAAGGTCTTAAAATATTATTATAAGTTGAGGGTTAGGCCAAGAAAAAGAAAATAAACAATATTACAACAAGGCAGCGAATTTCGAAATAATCAAATTAATCTGTAAAATAAATGATGTACATAATTCCACTTAGCTATAAACAAATGTGGATGAGTGGACGTCTCAAGCTGTATTTTCGTTAATAGAAAGAATTGCCTAAGGCATAGCCAGTGGCATGTGGCTATTAGCCACATGTGTCAGTGATATTGTAGTAGCGCTTGTCTCTTTAGATCCAGCACAAGCCTAAAAGTAGGCAACCAAAAATCCCACCACTTGATCACTTGAAAGTCGATAATTTAACTATTTTAAAAATTAACCAAAATGAGTGTATCCAATTGTGTGCAACTTAAGTTAAACTTAGTTTAATTTTATTGTGGGCTCCGTCTGCTAAAATTAAATTAATGTCGGTAGCATTATCGATTCCCCTTTTATTCGATTTATTCGATGAGTCTCACTAGCGATTACCAATCGAAAAATGCACCCCTAATTGCCACGTATTTCCGTACCAGCTGAACACGCCGACCAAAAGCCACGTTCTTTTCGCTAGACAGTACTCGAGCCAAGCAGACGTGTCAGCGGAAAAATGATCAAAATTCGGGTTTAACCTAACCCAGTGGTTTCCAATCAGACTTCAAACCCATCTAATCAGCACGGTCAACTAACAAGAAGTTGCAATTAATTTGCCTTCAAAGGAGATAAATCCAGTTTTATTTTCGCCTGCGTAGATAAGTGCTACTTGTCTCCATGAAAATATCAGCTCACGCTTGGTGAGTTACCCCATTGTCTTGACAATTTCAGTCAGCTAATTAATGGCTTTCTGCAGAGGTTTAAAACAATCCCAGCAAAAGCCAATTCGGAGATCGATCCAAAACCTAACCTCTTGGCGGAGCCTCTCTAAGCAGCTGCCTCAGACAGCAAACAATGATTTAAGCGCCAGCCTGCTTATGGTAATTATACAATCCGCTTGCCTCCAACAGTCACATTCTAATTACCCCTTCGTGGTACCGTTCTCTTCACTTAATCATGAAGGTCTGGCCCCTTGTCCCAGATCGCCAGTCATAGTGCTCTAGCTCCCTGACTAAAACCGATTAGGACTGCTGTTAGCCCCGCCAAACAGACAATCCTCATTGGTCAGTTATAAGTGCCGGCCAGCGCACGCACGAAAGCCTCGGATGCCCGCTCTCGCCCAGCAACATAACCTAGTTTGTCCAATGCGTGGGGTAGTGAATCCGTAGCTTCCTCTCTAGAGCCCAGTGCACACCCTGGTACCTCTGTTCGGACTGTTTCCCAGCTAAAAAGTGCTTTCTAAAGAAAACCGTATGAAGTCTCTTTGAGGCCCAGTGCACACCCTGGGATCTGCATGGGATAATCTAAAACTAAGCCTCCCCAGAGAATATAGTGACCCAATAGAAAGAGAAGTGAGAAAGCCAAGTGAAATTAAAAGAAAAGGGCTTAATTTGTGGTTGCTACATAAGTCAATTCAAGACATTGTTTTGTTGGGCCAATTGGCAAAACGCTCTCACAGAGCAAGTGAGAGTTCTTTAAATTTTTTTTGTCTTGCTTTAACCCTTCTCTTGGCTAAATGTACTTTAATGTTGCTGCTGTGATCGTCAAAACTTAAACCGAAAAACAAGCTTCACACATCTTTACTCTAACACAAATAAGATCAAACCCCCCACAGCTGATCATCTGGAGAAAGGCCTTTCCCCCGCTGGATCATCAAGCCGTAAGTGTATACAGCCCTTCAGGCCATTATTAATATTTGATTGTTTTGAAAGAGTAAGCGCAGCTTGTGTCGTACTCTCTTACTCTGTCAACACAGTTTTTTTTTTGTAAGTTTGACAACCTAATTAGAGTAATGTGCACACAACCCAACAACAAAGTAAATTGCCAGCCATAAGAGAAAGCCTGAGAAGTGTCCCACTGATCCAAATAGCGCTCTCTTAAATTTACTCTCGATCCCTCCTCTTCATGTGTAAGCGCCGGCTTGGATCGCCGTTAAATCGCTGCTGATAAGCCAGAGCAAAGGCACACAACAAAAACTAACGGAAGATCTCTGTTTACATCTTTGTTCCTACCTTTGGGGATTGTAACCAAGAACCTGACCTAGTTCAGCTCAGCTGTTTGGCTGCGTACAGTAGTACTTCTTCATGTAAGACCAACATGCTAGTACTTGGCGAATCTCCATATTAATGTAGTCGCACCTCGAATTTAATTCCTAAACCTATTCTTTATTTACCTATACCTATACATACATACCCAACCAATGGCGAACTGTCATTTATAATTAATTTACTCTTACTTTACAGCTAACTTTTACTTTGATTTCACTTGCGCTTAGAATAAGCTTACTTTTATAGATATCTTAGGTAGTACTGCTCGTAAGTAAAAACAAAGAAAGATTTAAGAATGAAGTTTAGTTACTAAAGCACTAAAGAAAATATAGGAAAATAAGGCTTAGAATTAATGGATACCCTTTACTACTAAAAATATCCTTTTTTAATATGCTTACCTCTACTCAATCATGAATTCAATGAATAAATTTATAATGAAGTCCGAATAAGCTTAATTTTTCGTCCGGAAATCATGATGAGCCGCCATGGGATGAAGTGAACAACGCTTCATTGTTTTAGGGACCACCAATGGACCATGTTCCATACTTGCAAGTGGTGATCATGGTAGGGCGGGGAATATGGCCACTGAACAACACCTCAGTGTGGCCTGAACCCGATATGTACTTCTGAGACCCCCTTTTCTTTTCTCTCCTCCTCTATTCTGCTCTCCAAAACCCTTTTTTTTCCATCCTTCCCAGGCTAAGTGATAGGCTTCCACTACCCTATAAAATCAAAACAACCCGTGAGTATTAAAATTAAATGAGTATACACCATCCACGAGCTAGTAACCTGCGGTGACTGATTTTGAACCACCCCCACATTGCCGACGAAGATAGCCGGATCAAGCACGGGTTCCGCACAGGTCTACCTCTTCCATCTGCTCGAACAAGATACCAACATCCGTTGTATGCTACAGTTATTATTACTTATTTAATTTTATTTGGCGCCCAACTTAGGGGGCCCGAGTGATCCGGTAAGCCCCTACCAAAACAAACAAAATGAAATCTTCAGTCATTTACATCTGACTTAACTCATTTAGTCTTGGATTATTCCATCCCCTTGTCCTGATTTGTTGGTTTAAGAGCCGTGGATTAAATGGTAGTCTTACAAACAGCTCCATTACCGGGCCTAAGCCACTAATCGTATGTCCATTTGCTTAAAATTGCTGGAAGAGTTTTCTCTTCGCATAGAGTTAACGCCGCTTTTCTTATTAGCTTTTGGATTTTTTTTATCCTTGTGCTCCTATTGATGCTGTGAAGTTGTAGCTGGATGCAGGTTTTTACATGGATTAGCTCTGTGGCCTACCGCTAAACAGAAGCAGTTAAAGTAGAACACCCTAAGTTGTTAGGTAAGAAAAAGTGACACGTTCGAAATAAGTTCTTTACCTATACAGCTAAGTCCCCTCCCATTTTCCCAACTATCTCTTTTGTATATTCTTTCGAGCGGGTGTGCTTGAACAGTCGTTCTACATCACTTCGTTCATCTTTTCATTTTCCGCAATTAACCAAGTCTAGCTGGATTGAACACACGAATTCAGACCAACCATGCTGGTTTTATTATTTTTTGCTGGTGCGTGAATAATACTTGTATAGGTTTGGAGCTCTGTCATCTCGTTGTATACAGTTGACTTTGTTAAAAGCATCTAGACTAATCGACGTATATAATTCTGATGAGCGGTACATTGCGTTCTGCTGTACGGCTGCTTGTTGTTTATATATATCCCTAATAGTCCCTACATAGTGGTTTTTAAGCGAATAACCCTGACGAGCAGGTACATTGCGTTCTGTTGTACAGCTGCTGGTTGTTTTATTTGTTTCACACTAGACAATTCTATCATGCGTTGATGCCCTTACGCAATTTATCTTCCTGGATTCGTATCAGAAAATAATCGCCAAACCACTTCGGCATTGTTCTCATTGAAAATACCCCGCTGATATTTAGCTCAAATCTGTTACAGGTTCCAGATTTTGCTAGCCAATTCTGACGGTCAGGCATATTGCATTCTGCTATGCGGCTGACGTTGCTTTGTCTGCATAACTTTTGAACTCTGTCAATCAACCTACTAAAATCTTGATAGAAAAAATATCTTTTACTGTACCTATTCTCAGAAGCTCATTTCGCAGTTCTAGTGTTACCCATGAAAGCAATTTATGATTTCCGGATACCATTTATAATTTTGTTTTTGAATCTATTTCTTAATATCGTTATTATTAGTCTTTAATATAAATACACTTACATTTTTTTTAAGTCAGTTATTCTCTAGCCAATACTGAATTCTTGGCTTACTCTATTTCCAATTCTTAATTGCTATTCAGTATACAAAAGTATCTTTTGCGGGTGCAAGCTGCCATGCTGCTAGCCCGCAGCTGTGACATTTTGACAGGAGATATACAGTGCTACATCTGCCTCAGAGACATCGAATATACTGCTCAGTTATTGACAACCAGCTGCAGTCACACTTTTCATTGGGTGTGCTTCAACACCAGAGTAGCAAACCGAGAGTTCTGTCCTGTGTGCAAAGCACGATTACAAACGTCACTGTTGAACCTCACAGTGAATACTGAACTTAGCCAATCTACCCAGAGTCTGCCATCTACATCAATGCCAGCTCGCACGAGAAGCCAGCAAAGATTAGAAAATACCAATTTCGATAACATGGAGAACGTTCAGCCAAATGATCAGCCCTCTTTGGGAAACTCCAGTGCCAATACTGATCCTTCCTCATCAGCTAGTCAAATGCAACAAGCGATTGCTAATGCAATGGAAACTGCAGCCGTAAGACAAACTGAAATGTTGTGTCGGGCGATGAATGCAGGCTTTCAAGGCCTTTTGTCCGCTATTACCTCTCGAGAAGAGCAACCTTTGTCTTCAGCGAGAGTAAGCAATCCTTCAGATATCCTAATCCCAAACTTGGAAAATCAGACGTCCTCCCAGGAGGCCACAGCGTCTTCAACACGGGGAACTTCCTCCATGAGCTCCGAACTGCGTCCTGATAGGATTAGTCAGATTATAAGCAACTGGAAAATTAAGTTTTCTGGAAGATCGGCCATGAGCGTTGACGATTTTCTTTATCGTGTCGAAGCCCTAGCTAAACAAACGTTTGGTGACGATTTAGAAATTTTAGCCTGCCACATCAGCAACGTACTTGAAGGTAGCGCCAGCGACTGGTACTGGCGGTATCACAAAAGCGTAACACAAGTTCGATGGGAATCTTTTTGTGTCGCTTTTCGAGCGCAGTTCAAGGACGAACGAACCGACGTGAATATAAGAGCAGCAATCGACCGTCGTAAACAAAAAGAGCTACTGTATGCAAAGATTGACACTATTTCTGAACTCAGACATGCAGTGCGTACTCGCGAGGAATTTGTTCAAAGCGTGTTGAAGCCACTGGCAACGAAGCCACGGGCCGCACCTCGTCGCGTAGTACATGCAGTTCAGATAGATTCCGAAAGCGAGTCCGACATCAGTGAAAATAACATTGCTGCCATTGAATTGTCCTGCTGGAACTGCGGGAAAAAAGGTCATCGCTACCAGGATTGCGTATCTGATCGACGAGTATTTTGCTATGGCTGTGGTCAAGCTGATACGTACCGTCCTTCTTGTCCCAAATGTAGCCATGAAAAAAACTACTCAGCTCGTGCACCTTTGAAAAGTGCACGCAGACCAACAGCTTCGAAAGCAACCAACACGGACTAGAAGAAAACGCTTCTTCGATTCCACACCCACCTGATTTGTCAACACCACCCGCTGTACCTCTTCACAATGCTATCAACCCATTTGAACCTCAGACCGAATGCTTGGCCAACAAAAGAACTGCTCGTTCCAGGCTGCGCAGAGTCGAATTTCAACAAAAACATAAATCAGAACGCAAGTCACTAATATCTGCTATTGTAGATCACGATGTTCGACCTTACGCTCAAGTAGAAATACTGGGACGTTCTGTATCCGGGTTATTGGACACCGGCGCTTATATAAGCTGCATAGGTGGAAGTCTTGCTGAAGAATTACTTCAAGAAAAAACCCCACTAAGATCAATTTGCTCCACAGTGCGTACCGCAGATGGGAAAACCCAAAATATCATTGGCAAAATACGCACCGAAGTTTGCTACAACGGTAACTGCAAATCAATCTCCTTATACGTGATCCCTACTTTAATCCAGTCCTTATACTTGGGCATAGATTTCTGGACACCTTTTCAATTACTTCCTTCTGACTTGGCTAATAAACCAATGATGGCTAATATAGCCGAAGTAGATTCTAACCTGCTGAGACCTTTATCCAATGCGGAACAAAATCGCTTAGATGAGGTAATTCGTTGTTTCCCCTCATTTTCCGAGAAGGGACTAGGGAAAACCTCCCTCTTGTCACACGCTATTGATGTAGGAGATGCCAAGCCCATCAAACAGCGGCATTACCCTATCTCACCTGCTATGGAAAAGCTGGTCTACGAAGAGTGGGATCGAATGATCTCTCTAGGAGTAATTGAGGAATCAGAAAGCCCATGGTCCTCCCCAATTGTATTGGTCAACAAGCCAGGTAAACTTCGTCTCTGCCTAGACAGCAGACAAATCAATTTAGCTACGCGAAAGGATGCTTATCCTACACCCATCATTGACGGTCTACTGAGTCGTTTGCCAAAGGCTGAATTCATAACCAGCATCGACCTAAAAGACGCCTACTGGCAGGTGCCACTTGAGCCGAGTTCGCGGGATAAAACCGCGTTCACCGTGCCTGGTAGAGCACTCTACCAATTTACCGTGATGCCTTTTGGGCTCACGAATGCCACTGCCACCATGTCAAAACTGATGGATCGCGTGATCCCAGTTAAATTTCGAAACGAGGTGTTCGTTTATTTGGACGATTTGCTAATTGTCTCAGACACTTTCGAACGTCACCTCGAGGTCCTTAAAACAATAGCACGATGTTTATCCGAAGCCGGACTTACAATTAATGTGCAAAAGAGCCAATTTTGTGTCAAGGAAGTAAATTACTTAGGTCACGTAGTCGGAAACGGGTCCATCGCCATGGACTTGGACAAGATACAAGCCATTAAGGAGTACCCAGCACCACGCTCACTAAAACAGCTCCGGCGTTTTCTAGGCATGACTGGTTGGTACCAGAAATTTATTAAAAACTATGCTTCCCTAGCAACTCCTTTAACTGACGCTCTAAAGCACAAACAGCGGTTTGTCTGGTCCGAATCGGCTGAAAACGCTTTTCTAGCCCTTAAAGCCGAGTTATGCAAAGCCCCTGTGCTACACACTCCGGATTATGAGGCTCCTTTCTACATCCATTGCGATGCTAGCCACACCGGAATAGGGGGAGTGCTCATGCAGGTTAACGAAGAGGGTGATGAAATCCCTATTGCCTACATGTCCAAAAAACTCAACAAGTGTCAGCGTAACTACTCCGTTACCGAGAAAGAGTGTTTGGCAGCTCTATTAAGCGTAAAAAAATTTAGGGCGTATGTAGAAGGACATCCATTCACCGTCATTACCGACCACGCCTCCTTAAAATGGCTTATGTCACAAACCGATCTGGGGAGTCGTTTAGCTCGTTGGGCACTCAAGTTGCAGGCTTACACCTTCGCGATACAGCATCGAAAAGGCACAAAAAATGTAGTTCCCGATGCACTATCGCGGACGCATTGTGAAGACTTGTCTGCTGTAGATACCAATCAAGCCCTCGATTTAAAATCCCCTCATTTCGAGTCCGCTGGTTACAGGGAACTAATTGCCAAAGTGATTCAAAACCAAAGGCAGCTACCCGACATAAAGGTGAAAGGAGGATTACTCTATCGGCGAACAGAGCATGCTCCAGGAGACCGAATAGCCGACGACTCGGTCTGGAAACTATGGCTTCCAGCTGAAATGATACCTCTGGCATTAAAAATTGCTCATAATGATCCATTGTCTTCGCACGGTGGGATAAATAAAACCCTTGAAAGATTAAGGCGGTATTATTACTGGTCAAATCTAGTCACCGATGTTAAAGAACACGTAAATCAGTGTGAAATATGCAAAAGTACCAAATCGGCCAATAAAGTACTTAGACCGCCACTGGGAAAAACTGGAAAAACTGATCGGTTCTTTCAAAAACTATTCGTAGATTACTTAGGACCATATCCACGCTCAAAATCCGGTCACATAGGCATATTCATTGTATTAGATCACTTTACGAAGTTTCCATTTCTGAGAGCGGTAAAGAAATTTACCGCCGATGCAATACTACCGTATCTAGAAGAAGAGCTTTTCCACTGCTTCGGAGTGCCTGAAACTATTTTGTCAGACAACGGAGCGCAATTCAAATCACACGTTTTCAACAATCTGTTGCAAAAATATCGCATTTCCCATACCTATACTGCTGTTCACTCGCCCCAAGCCAACGCCTCCGAACGTGTGAACAGATCAGTAATCGCTGCTATTAAGGCATACATCCATCCTAACCAGTCCAACTGGGACGAAAATTTGAGCAAGATTTCCTGTTCCTTGCGATCTTGTTGGCACAGTGCAGTGAATAATAATCCCTACAGGTTAGTTTTCGGTCAGCACATGATAACAGATGGATCGGCGTACAAGCTATTGCGAGAACTAGATTTGCTGGAGGACCGATCCGTTTGTTTCGACAGGGACGATTCCTTCAACCTAATGCGCAATAAAGCAGTGGTTGGCATGCGGAAGCAACACGCCCGCAACGAAAATGCATACAACCTGCGGAGTAGTAATGTATCCTTCGTCGCAGGTCAGGAAGTCTTTCGAAGGAACTTCCAGCAAAGTAATTTTGCAAAAGGTTTCAACGCAAAACTGGCCCCAACATTCATAAAAGCACGAATTAAGCGCAAGTTGGGCCAAAGTTATTATGAACTAGAAGATTTGAATGGAAACTTTGTCGGTAAATTTCACGCCAAGGATATTAAGCAATAAGGCGTCAGACCCAAGCGCGGATCACCCTTGTTGCCACCCACCAAGTGTGATTTTGGCCGGGGGGACTTGTAGTAGCGCTTGTCTCTTTAGATCCAGCACAAGCCTAAAAGTAGGCAACCAAAAATCCCACCACTTGATCACTTGAAAGTCGATAATTTAACTATTTTAAAAATTAACCAAAATGAGTGTATCCAATTGTGTGCAACTTAAGTTAAACTTAGTTTAATTTTATTGTGGGCTCCGTCTGCTAAAATTAAATTAATGTCGGTAGCATTATCGATTCCCCTTTTATTCGATTTATTCGATGAGTCTCACTAGCGATTACCAATCGAAAAATGCACCCCTAATTGCCACGTATTTCCGTACCAGCTGAACACGCCGACCAAAAGCCACGTTCTTTTCGCTAGACAGTACTCGAGCCAAGCAGACGTGTCAGCGGAAAAATGATCAAAATTCGGGTTTAACCTAACCCAGTGGTTTCCAATCAGACTTCAAACCCATCTAATCAGCACGGTCAACTAACAAGAAGTTGCAATTAATTTGCCTTCAAAGGAGATAAATCCAGTTTTATTTTCGCCTGCGTAGATAAGTGCTACTTGTCTCCATGAAAATATCAGCTCACGCTTGGTGAGTTACCCCATTGTCTTGACAATTTCAGTCAGCTAATTAATGGCTTTCTGCAGAGGTTTAAAACAATCCCAGCAAAAGCCAATTCGGAGATCGATCCAAAACCTAACCTCTTGGCGGAGCCTCTCTAAGCAGCTGCCTCAGACAGCAAACAATGATTTAAGCGCCAGCCTGCTTATGGTAATTATACAATCCGCTTGCCTCCAACAGTCACATTCTAATTACCCCTTCGTGGTACCGTTCTCTTCACTTAATCATGAAGGTCTGGCCCCTTGTCCCAGATCGCCAGTCATTGTGCTCTAGCTCCCTGACTAAAACCGATTAGGACTGCTGTTAGCCCCGCCAAACAGACAATCCTCATTGGTCAGTTATAAGTGCCGGCCAGCGCACGCACGAAAGCCTCGGATGCCCGCTCTCGCCCAGCAACATAACCTAGTTTGTCCAATGCGTGGGGTAGTGAATCCGTAGCTTCCTCTCTAGAGCCCAGTGCACACCCTGGTACCTCTGTTCGGACTGTTTCCCAGCTAAAAAGTGCTTTCTAAAGAAAACCGTATGAAGTCTCTTTGAGGCCCAGTGCACACCCTGGGATCTGCATGGGATAATCTAAAACTAAGCCTCCCCAGAGAATATAGTGACCCAATAGAAAGAGAAGTGAGAAAGCCAAGTGAAATTAAAAGAAAAGGGCTTAATTTGTGGTTGCTACATAAGTCAATTCAAGACATTGTTTTGTTGGGCCAATTGGCAAAACGCTCTCACAGAGCAAGTGAGAGTTCTTTAAATTTTTTTTGTCTTGCTTTAACCCTTCTCTTGGCTAAATGTACTTTAATGTTGCTGCTGTGATCGTCAAAACTTAAACCGAAAAACAAGCTTCACACATCTTTACTCTAACACAAATAAGATCAAACCCCCCACAGCTGATCATCTGGAGAAAGGCCTTTCCCCCGCTGGATCATCAAGCCGTAAGTGTATACAGCCCTTCAGGCCATTATTAATATTTGATTGTTTTGAAAGAGTAAGCGCAGCTTGTGTCGTACTCTCTTACTCTGTCAACACAGTTTTTTTTTTTGTAAGTTTGACAACCTAATTAGAGTAATGTGCACACAACCCAACAACAAAGTAAATTGCCAGCCATAAGAGAAAGCCTGAGAAGTGTCCCACTGATCCAAATAGCGCTCTCTTAAATTTACTCTCGATCCCTCCTCTTCATGTGTAAGCGCCGGCTTGGATCGCCGTTAAATCGCTGCTGATAAGCCAGAGCAAAGGCACACAACAAAAACTAACGGAAGATCTCTGTTTACATCTTTGTTCCCACCTTTGGGGATTGTAACCAAGAACCTGACCTAGTTCAGCTCAGCTGTTTGGCTGCGTACAGTAGTACTTCTTCATGTAAGACCAACATGCTAGTACTTGGCGAATCTCCATATTAATGTAGTCGCACCTCGAATTTAATTCCTAAACCTATTCTTTATTTACCTATACCTATACATACATACCCAACCAATGGCGAACTGTCATTTATAATTAATTTACTCTTACTTTACAGCTAACTTTTACTTTGATTTCACTTGCGCTTAGAATAAGCTTACTTTTATAGATATCTTAGGTAGTACTGCTCGTAAGTAAAAACAAAGAAAGATTTAAGAATGAAGTTTAGTTACTAAAGCACTAAAGAAAATATAGGAAAATAAGGCTTAGAATTAATGGATACCCTTTACTACTAAAAATATCCTTTTTTAATATGCTTACCTCTACTCAATCATGAATTCAATGAATAAATTTATAATGAAGTCCGAATAAGCTTAATTTTTCGTCCGGAAATCATGATGAGCCGCCATGGGATGAAGTGAACAACGCTTCATTGTTTTAGGGACCACCAATGGACCATGTTCCATACTTGCAAGTGGTGATCATGGTAGGGCGGGGAATATGGCCACTGAACAACACCTCAGTGTGGCCTGAACCCGATATGTACTTCTGAGACCCCCTTTTCTTTTCTCTCCTCCTCTATTCTGCTCTCCAAAACCCTTTTTTTTCCATCCTTCCCAGGCTAAGTGATAGGCTTCCACTACCCTATAAAATCAAAACAACCCGTGAGTATTAAAATTAAATGAGTATACACCATCCACGAGCTAGTAACCTGCGGTGACTGATTTTGAACCACCCCCACATTGCCGACGAAGATAGCCGGATCAAGCACGGGTTCCGCACAGGTCTACCTCTTCCATCTGCTCGAACAAGATACCAACATCCGTTGTATGCTACAATATCCCAGAAGTACCTTTACTTAATATCGATGTTTTGCCTTAAATAATAACCACAACCGACTACGATCGCCCAATAAACAGTGTATTCGTAGAACTTTCACTTCAATCTGTACGCTTTCCATCTAATAAATTTCATAACATTTTGAAAGACAATCTTATCTTTTTTTCATACCCATCGGAATGTGAATGGTGGTTGTTTCTGAGCGATAATGACTTGATCGAAAAAACAGATGATTTAATATCGATGTTTAAAAGCGATAATGTGCTGAAAATTCGAGTAGCACGCTTACCCCAAAAACTGCGAATTTTGTCTTTGTTCTGTAGGTGGAATCGAAATCTTTGTTAAGATTGTTTGCTACGTCTACGATTGGCTACCAAATTTTTGTAAATCATCTTGAACAAAGCAAGGATTGGTGGAATACTAATGAATGCGCGAGAGAGTAAGAGCAACACTCACTTAGCACTCAGGAAATAAGCTCACTAAACTATGAGCCTTGATTCATAATCATTTATACAAAACAGTGGACTTCCGGTTAGGCCTCTAGCTCGCGAAGTAATAGTTTTAGAAAGTCCGTTTCATGGTACAGCGTGATGGACACAAAAAAAACTCCAACCAAACGGTTGTTCGGGGTTCGGTTCTGGATCGGTTTGCAGCTTTGCTAACGATAATTGTGGGTGGGTTTAATTTTCTAACTGATAGTACTGCGTAGGTTTCCATATAAGCGAATTGCATCAAAAAATAAACATGCCCCTTTCTGTGCGAGTGAGGATAAACAAGCCTCAGTTCCAACAAGCGACAACAATAACAACAACCATAATAATAACTTTCAGCACAGCAGCTGCAACATTAACAAAAACAAAAAAAAAGCCGCCTGCAAAACTTAACGTGCAAGTTTTCCACACTCTCACGAACATACGTGTATGTAAGCCGCAGACTCAGGCATGTGTATGTGATAATGCCATTGTAATTGTGGTTGTGAATGTGTTACTGCATTTGTTACAAAACTTTGCTGCTTCTGTTCTTGTTGCTGTGGCAAATTTAAAACAATTTGCACATTGTTAACATTTATGTATCATTGCCGCTACAATTTTTGAAGGGGTGAAGGGAAATGAAACGGTTTGGTTTAATTATCTTTGGGACAACAGGCTAGTCAAAAATTGAATGTGATAAATTTTCATTAAGTAAATCAACAGAATCATCCAGTCTTTCTCCCAGCCAACAGCTAGCGCCAATAAATAATTTCAAATGGTAATTTATTTGCCTGTAGAAGTACATATGTGTCTGATTGTCTGTCTATGTGCTAGGTGCTGTGCGTGTTTGTTTATATTCTTAGTATTTATTTATCAAGCAATATGCAGCTGTTGCATTTCCCATACGCATTTCTCTTGTATTTTGAGTTTTATGCCAAAAATTTAATGTGTCTTCCGCTTTCTATTCTTCTTCCTCTTGTATTCTACCCCTGCATGTGCGTATGCTGGTGTATATCTGCATCTTTAGTTTCAAAAATAGCAAAACCCATTTTAGCCTTAGCATTTTCTGTTCTTTGTTGAAATTGCTGGCTTTTTTATACCCTTGCAGGGGGTGTATTAAAATTTGTTATGAAGCATTATTTTGTTTCAAGAATGTTTTACTTCGATGAAAAACTTTTTGCACTGAATTTGAGGGTAAATCGGGCTGTTCTTAAGACCAAATCAAACTATTAGTACGACCAAAGAGATTTTATAATAGTTCGAAATATACTTAAAATATTCCGAAACAGTCTTAAAACAAGTATTTCAGGATTTAAAAAGTCATACTGGAAATAAGACAAATAAACTTGAATGAAGTATTTTCGTACTTACCGTACCATTTACATCGTTTGTACTTGATTCAAGTACAAAGCTCTTGTTTTTTTTTCTGAGTGTGTGTAATAAAAGACAGAAATAACAAAATAATTAAACAGAAAAGAAATGACTTTATGGAAGCGCATTTGTTAGAGCAGCTGTGGCACCATCATTCAGCAACAGCAGCTGTTGCTTGCGACAAAGACCTAGAACGTCGCTTGGCTCAAATCCCATCCAGAAGCTTTCGTCCCCTGCACCCACACCCAATCGCATTTGTTTTAAATCGAACGTGTTCGTACCGAGGACTTCTTATCTCTCTTTTTGCTCCTGCGAGGCAGAGTGACTACACAACTGTTTTATTTATTGACTGCACGTAGCTTATATCCTTATAATTTTTGTATGTCTCCTCTAATACTTGTATAAATGTACGTGTGTGGAGGCCTGTGGCTGTTTGGTTTTTTTCTCTTTTTGCTGCACTCTACTGCACGTCCGAATATAGACAACAATTTTCTTCGTCAAATGGCATATAAGATAGCGAACTTAGTTGCCTCTCTCTTCCTCTCTCGATGTATGCAATCAACTGAAATTGAAACCTGCAACAAATGGCCATGTTTGACTCTTTGCAGCATGACCAGGTCAAACAGCCATCGACTGCCTTCCCCATTTTGAGCAACCAGCTACCATTTTCCCACTCATACAGTCGCCGAAGCACACTTGAGCAAATAAACGATTTTTGCATTTTATATTTTTAAGCTGTTTTAGTAAAATTGCATATCGATTGGATGAGAGAGAGACAGGAGAGTCTTCAGTGCTTATTTCTCTATTAGAAAATCTCCTTTTAAGTTAGGTTGCTCAAATCCGATTTTGAATAACTTTTCAACATTTGTTTTTGCAAATGCGCTGCAATCCTAAAATAGGCAATGCGGAATTTACATTAAGGGTACTGTATACCTTCAGAATTTTTTTTTTAGATTTTTTTTAATTTGCTTAAACTTTCTTTAGAACGCATATAAAAAAAAGAGTGGGGGTCATGGGACGCCCGGAAGCTCTTTACGACGATACATCCGATTGTAAATTTACGCACTTAGTCTAGTCAAATTAGAATTTTTCGATGCATGAAATATTGACCAGCCAGATTTTTGATATGTGGTAGGGGACTGTTTAAAAGGCTTAAGTTCAAATTTGTGTCAATTTGTGTCATTGGGAACGTTCGCAATATTGGAAACCGCGAATTGGTCGGTATATCTAAAATTATTGCTCTTAGTCAACAATTTTCAAATACAAAGTTATAGATAATAATATTACCTTTCCTTCTGGTATTCACAAGTTTTCTGCGCGGGCAATAGTTTTCAGGGTTTGTACAATCAAAACTGTATTTTTCACCTTTTTTCTCATTTTTCTTGTTTCCGGTGAGAGCATAAAGCTTGCAACAACTTTCAAATAGATAATTTTGCTGTGCGACAAAGCGTTACAAAACTATAGCTTCTCAAACTTTGAATCCTCCGGTTCCATCTTCCCCACTCAATCCACTTCCCCCACCTCTTTCACTGTACCCCTCTGTTAAACCACTGTTAAGAAACTGTCAAGTCACTTTCAAGTCGCTACCAAGACACTGTCAAGTCATTGTCAAGTCACCATCACACCATCCCACTCCATCCACAACCCACCTGCTACTGAGGCAAATGATAAAAGCGGCTGATTTGGCAAATATAAAATGCAAAGACAAAGGCATACCCAAAAGTACATATCTGTCGCAAAGACAAAATTGTTCCAGTTTTAGTCCAACAGTCATACGTCCGTAAAAGAGCTTCGCTCTAAAAAAATTTTCATTGAACCTCGCATTTTAATTTTTTTAATAAAAACATTCAAAAAACTTATTAAAAGTTTATAATTTTCCAAAAAGTTGATTGTGGAAAAAAAATGTAGTTGGAAATTTTTTCAGATTTTTTTATCTTGATGCACTTTCACCCAAATTTCTCGAGAGCCACAAAACTGACTTTGATAATTTGTTTTCGGTGAAAGCTGCCACCCAATAGTATCAAATAACTTTTATTTTATCGAAAATTTTTGTAGAAACTATATAAAAAAAAACTGTTGACCGATTTTAAAAGTTTTCTGAACTAGGATATTTGTTACCTATGTTAAATTAATACTTTTTGCAAAAAAGTAAAAAAGATGAAAAAATTATCATAAAAGTTCGTAAATCAACGTAAAGACATGCCATTTGCAAATGTACAATCCATTCTCACTATAATATGCCATCATGATTTGATTTTTCGTACTCATTCACTTAAGCGCCCCCCAATGAATAACGTTCATTCATAACACTCAAACATTGATCGCATTGTTGTTTTTTGCCTGAAGCTCAGGACCACTTTTGGTCGATTCCCTGGTGCAGTTTGTATATATTTGATTTTTAGCTTGGCTATAACTAAATAAAAAGCGTTCACTCAACGCCGGTAGACCTAAACAACAGCAACACCAACTAACCACTGTCAGTCCCAAAAATGGACAACATACACAATTGAATTTGATATACGAGCGTGCAGCGCCCAAAAAAAGGAAAGGAAATTTCACTCTATCTCTCTATGGTCAGAGCAAAATTAAAATTCAAATACTTTAGCATGACATAATAACAAGTGCAGTGAAAATTTAAATGAAATAAATATTCAGTTTGCGATTTTTAATCAAAATTTCTCTCAAAGATTACTCATACGCACTGTGACTGTTGACCACACACGCAACAGCAGCAACCTTAAAAAGAAACACAACAATAGAAGCAACATAAAACAACAGGATCTGCATTGGAATGCAAAACTGTCCGGCATGTTTGAAATACGAATCCCTCAACTCAAATAGATTTACGTCACAGCCAGTCGACAGCGGCAGTAGTAGGCCACTTTTTTGGGGATCTACCTGCCTTTCACTTGGCTTTGGCAATTTATTTGCAAATATTTTTCAACATCAAAAATATGTATGCCTGCATCAAAACCTTCTCCTCCTGCTACTCCCTTTACTCTGTTGCTCTTCAAAAAACTCCCTCGAATCCATTCTAACGTGACGTCCGTTGCAATTGTGCAGCATTTGTTAGTTTTTATTTCTTTTTGCATTTTATTGTACACACAGAGTAGCATTGTTGGGGTAGATTAGATAAGGTGCGGCCAATTTTGTGGAACAGATGTGAAAATTCTTTAGTAGAGATGAAAAATTGTTGAAATCTTTTCGTCTTATTTTACAAACCAGTATTAAAATATAATCAAATCAAATCAAAGGACATATTTATGTGTTTTATTTCACACTCATTAAACAATTTAAATCCTAGAGAAAATTAAAGAATAAAGAATTCATTTTGGAATTCGAAAGAATTTCGATTTTGCATCTCTATGGAACAGTTCTGACTAGTTTAGCTATAAATGTACTAATTACAATTGGGACAAATTAGAATTAGTCGACTTTAATTAGCCAAAAAGGGTAAAATTCAAACTATTTTTATAAATTATTTATTAAAAAGAGACTAACAGAGTGGGTAGACACAAACAATATACTTAACGAATGCCAAGCCGGATTCCGAAAGGTTACTCTACGGTGGATAGTATCTTTGTCCGATCTTCGACTGAATATGGAGAATATTGTTGATAGCGAATTTCCACATTCTCATAAAAAATGCGACGAGCACTTAACTGTTGATGACACAAATAAAACGGTTCGAGGGCCGCGTTTTTCAGCGCTTCCTTCTTTTGTAGGGCCTGCAGAATCTCTTCACCCGACTTTCTTGGAAAATCGCAGCTGGCCTCATGCGAAGCACTCTTATCAGACTCGCATTCTTCATCCATATGTTTGGCCAAAGTTTTAGGATTCACTTCCAGATCGCATTGTGGACATTTTTTCGGCAGCTGCCCAATTGCCTGGCCTATGATGATATTTTTGCCCAAGTTCGCCCAGCTAATTGGAACCCGACAGTAGGGACAAAGAGCGTTTTCCTGGGAGAGGGTAGCTTCGGCCAAAATGTGTGTCACGCAATCGTCGCAAGCGATGTGACCCTGAGTGCATTGATAGCAATCATCTGGAAGGGGCACCTCACGGCAGACATTGCATATCATCACTTCGCTCAAACGCTCGCTTAGCTCCAGATTGTTGATGGTCGTTGTGGAAACTTGTTGATTCATCACCGATTCGGACTCGTCTGGATCAGCAGATAGACGCTGCCTTTTTGTGGGTTGGTCTATGCCGGCAGTTGGCTTCAGATTCGACATTGTCTAAGGTTGTGATTAATAATAACTACGAGAGACTTTATACTTTTTTATTTTACCTTAAAATGTGTTTTGGAATATTATGTGTGAATTCTATACTGAGAGAATAAAGATTGAAATATACAGAAATGTTGGGGCTAGTAAATTGAAATGTCTAGGCCTACACAGAAAAAATTTTCGTTGGTTGAATAAACCCAATTCATATAGTAAATTTTACTGCGAAATATTGTTATTGTTACATGTAATTTACCCGTAGACTATTAACCCTTCTCTCTTAGCAAATACGCAACACGCATACTGCAAAGGCAGATCCACAGAAACTGCCTTACATTCCCTAGTCTCAAGGATTGAAAAATCGCTTGAAATAAAAGAAGACTCTCTGACAACATTTCTGGACCTTTAACAAAGTCTTACGGAGATACAAAGTTTCAGATCTTACCCCTCCCAAACTAAACAATATAAGTTTGGAATTCAAAAACACTGCCAAGTACCTGGACAGCAAACTACGCTGGCACGAGTAAAGAAGGCTTCCATTGCCCTCTTCTCATGTAAAGGCGATAGCCCGTAAATGGGGATTTTCTCCAGCAATAGTTCACTGGCTGTACACAGCAATTATACGTCCCATACTGCTCCATGGAGTTCTAGTATGGTGGCCAGCACTCGGGGAAACCTTCAGTACTGAGCATTTTACACAAGGTACAGAAAAGTGCTGAAATATGTATGAGTGGCGCCCTCCGAACCACCCCAACGGAAGCACTGAACAGCATATTTCATCTTCTTCCTCTTGACTTGATGTCTAAACAGTTAGCGGGCACTAAAGCCTTGAGATTCAGAGAGTCTGAAGCCTGGAATGCGGGTAACTCAGGACACTCAACTATACTAAATCGTCAAAACGCGGTTTCCGCCCTTACAGACAGACTATTGTATACCCACAACGTCAATCCAGAAACTTCATGACGTCAATATCCTTAGTCGACGCGACTGGGATAACTTGCCCCACAGTAAAGCAAATGCCATCAATATCTATACAGATGGATCTAAGCTCGATGACAAAGTACCGACAATCCGACTTAAATACGAAAATTTCATACCGGCTCCCTGATCATTGCAGTGCATCCAGGAGGCCGCCAAATACCTCAGCAAACTCATTATCGAAGAAGGGAACATATAAATTTACTCAGATAGTCAAGCCGCTCTAAGGGCTCTTGACTCGAACACCAATAACGCCAAGACGCTCACGGAATGCCGTAGATCCTCCAATGCGATCGCTCAGAATCTCCGTAACCACCTCATCTGGGTACCTGCACACCGTAACATTGAGGGTAATGAGTCAGCCGGTAAACTGGCAAGACAGGGGACTACCATTCAGCTCCTCCCGGAGAAGAGCTTGATAGGGATGCCCTCAGCCTCATACAAGCTAATCATCACAAGGAATGATACCTGGCTTCTTTGCCCTTGCCCAGCTCTTAGTAGAAGGCGACTCAAAACTCATGGCCACCCCTTTCTACTTAACCTCTCGGAAGTGTCCGAGATAGAGATTACCGTTGTCACAATGGTTCAGTCGGGATGGAACGCCCCCTGGCTTAAATAGGGAATTATATGGTATCGCAATGGGCCTATCTTGGCCTAAGTGTAAGGACAGTCTTACTGTCACTAGCCATCTCAACCTAACCTGAGCTACATGTAATTTGTTCATGTTATACACTTGAAAAGTGTATTATAATTTTGCCAAGGAGTTTGCAACGCATAGAACGAATCATCTCCGACCACATAAAGTACATATATTCTTGTTCAGCATGACGAGCTGAGTCGATTGAGCTTTGTCCGTCCGTCTCTCTGTCCGTCTGGCCGTCCGTCTGTCTGCTTCTACGCAAACTAGTCCAGTCGAGCGAAAATTTTGCACAGTCTTCTGTTGGCTACACGCTGCTAATATGTCGGAACCGTCTGGATCGGATGACTACTTCTTGTAGCTGCCATAGAGACGATCGTTCGAAAAATGGGTTTTTGTGAGAAAAACTTGTTTGTTTTCAATGTTACCGTTCTTAAACTCTGTCATTATTAAAATTAAACGTTTTCAAACTGATCTGCGAAGTTTGTGAAATCGCTAACCTTTGGAGCGGTCTTTTTCAAGTGTATTAAAACTTCGGCACAGACGAAGTTAGCTTTCCTTTCTCGTTTTTCGATGTTTTCGGTGTTAGTATATTGGTATTTGCACTGTGGTGTGAGGTCAGTGATTGAAAAGGTACCCAATTTTCTTACCTAGGTAAGGTACAAGGTAAATGTCAAATTTACCTAGGTAAGGTAAAAGGTATCCGGAATTTCCAGTACCTAGGTAAAGGTAAAGGTACAAAAAAGGTACTTCTAAATGAAGAAGCATGGGTCATCAATTCATATTTGTAATAAATATTAACTGTACGGGCTTAAATCCAAATATTAGGTTTAAAAATCCAGGTTTATTTGGAATCCACTTCAATTTAAAGCAAAGGACTTTGCCACGCTTGAAGTTAGAACTTTTTAAGAGCATCTTTAGGTTGATCACAATATTTCAAATTTTTCAAGCATTGAAGTCAGGCAAAACGGGCTTTGCCCTGCAAAATTGTGACTAGTGCGATAAAAAACAAGAAAGAAAGTCGGTCAAGCCCGACTATAACATACTCTGTACCCTTAACGTCGCAGCTCGCATTTGCTCACGAGTTATACTCGCTCATCTCTAAGTTTCACTCTCTCTCTCTCTTTCTCTCTCTCTCACTAAGATTGCCGTTCAATAGAATGCTGTGGTGATGGGTGGGGGGTGGTGGGTGTTCACTGGCCGTTTTTTGCTCATAACTTGAGTATCGTTCATCCGATCTTAATCATTCCTTTAGCAAATCGATAAATAATTTTGTTTACAAGGTATCTCTAGAAGGTACGAACGATCTATCTTCAAAAGAGATATGACGTTTTTTCCAAATTGCGGGGGCGGGAGGGGTCGTGGCAAAAATTGAAAATAAACTTGATCTGCCTGCAAGTATAAGAAATATATGCCCCATACATGTCAAACCTCTATCTCTTACCATCTCTGAGATCTCTTCGTTCATACGGACGGACGGACGGACGGACGGACGGACGGACAGACGGACGGACGGACAGACGGACAGACGGACATGGCTATATCGAATCGGCTGTTGATGATGATCAAGAATATATATACTTTATAGGGTCGGAAACGATTCCTTCTCCCTGTTACATACTTTTGCACAAACTTAATATACTCTATGTACCTTCGGTACAGAGTATAAAAATAAAAAACTCTTGGTCATAAATTGAAAACGAATGAGTATTTTTCAAAATTTTCTTCTTCTTTTTATTCGGTCACTCAATGGCTACAAATCGTAGAACAGCTTATTCGAAATGGCCGCCTTGTGCCTTCCAGCAACGCCGAAGTATCTCTGGCCACTCATCGATAGCAGTGCGCACCTTATGCATTGAGAAATAGTCCACTGCTCGGACAAGGGCGCGCTACGAAGACTCAATATTTGGGTGTCGAGTAGAGCAAGCCATTGCCTCGAGATCGGACCACAGCTTGTAGTCCAATGGATTCAGGTCTGGGCTACCAGCAGGCCAATCCTCCGAAGAAGTGAAGTTCGGCACATGGTTTTTTAGCCATGTTCGATCCGTTTTTGCCTTGTGAGCTGGAGCGGAGTCTTGTTGAAAGGTCCATGGGTTCTTTGCAATTAATGTCGTGTTGACAGGCTTCACCTTTTTCAAAACGTCGGTTTGATACACTTTCGCGAAGTTTTGACTTCTTTTAGTAAAATTTTATGTCATTTCTGATATTCATCTCACGAGACATGATTTTCTGCTTGCGCAGTGGATTTCGACGAATTCGATCTTTCACGGCTTTGATGGCTTGTGGCGTTCGCACAGTCCGCGGACTGCCGGATTTTGCGCTGTCTTTTATTCCATCAGCATCTTCAAATAACATCCCGGTACGATATACAAAGTTTCGGGAGATTTCCAGTCGGCGCAACCTCCAAAAGCTTACACCTTTTTCGTAGCCACATTTATGCAGGCCAATTACGAAAACACGATTATCGAGCGAGCCCATTGCATGATTGCAAACAACTGACGTCAAAAACTTTTGATGCAGTAATATTGCATAAATGTCACTTGTCAAATAGCCGTCAAGTTGGAGTGGATGCGTTCAATGGTTCAATACGTGTACCAAAACAATTGCGACTACAAGGCACTGTGTAATCATTCGGTATCGGGCTATTCAAACTTACGATAGACGTAAAATATTGATATTGTG
Organism: Lordiphosa magnipectinata; assembly: GCA_037044535.1. NCBI lineage: Eukaryota > Metazoa > Arthropoda > Insecta > Diptera > Drosophilidae > Lordiphosa > Lordiphosa magnipectinata. Next base: position 32,515 of record JBAMBO010003502.1, read on the forward strand.
TTTCCTCCAACCCTGAGTTTGGGAAGGGGTTAGAGGAGCAAAGAACGTAAAACTTAAAAAAATGGTTTGTATCGTCGTCTTATTAATATGTTTCATATTAACTATTGAACTTTTTCAAATTATGTTTGTAAAGTTTGTTTTCAATATGTTTTCCTTATACTTCAAGTATGGAGAAAATCAAAATTAAAGCCCTCTACGCAGTTGTGAACTAACGAGAAGTAATATACAATTTTCATATAGAAATTTTTACAGGAGAGCAGACGTAAAATTTTTTGTATGGGATTTTTACTCTACTTCTCGTTACTTCACAACTGCATAGTACCCCTGCAGTTGTACGCCTCAGTACTGAATTTGTCAGTGCTGCTTCAGACCTAAGAAGTAGGAATTGCTCCAATTCATGACTGATTTGAATACCACGCATGAATCTTACCCAGGAGTTCAGTACTAACTAGATTAACTAGATTGTGCTAATATGTCTTTAGTTAAAATGAAGTCATTCATATTTAAATCTAGTATGGAAAGTTACATATTTAATTATACCACGCACTTTCTTTTTGCTGTGTAGAAAATCATTTCAAAATGCCAACTTCACTAATAAACTCATAAAGCAGCAACAGAATATCAGCAGCAGGGACGGCAAAAATGCACTCAGCCAATGCCAAAGCCAAAACATTTGCTCAGACTGGGGCCACATTGACAAATATCCTAAGAGGCAGCCAGCCTTAGCTCGGCCAAGTAAACTGGCAGCATTTTGTGTTAAATCAAGAACAATTGTTAGAGTGCAGCAACAACAAATGCGGCTGCAGCTATCACTTTGCGGACTGTTCGGTTTAAGTTTACTTTACTTCCTGGCCAGCAGCCAGGCAAAAACGGATATTAAAATTTATAAAGCATCGAAAACGGGGCAGATGCTGCTGCTGCATTTGGTTTCATCTTGTGCCAAAGAGGAAAGCGTTGCTGCCAATCGGCCATTTGTCACCATTGGAAAATACCGCGCAGCAATTTGCTATTGCCAAGTTGTTGCCAATGTCCATGAATTGGGTTAAGTGATTTGGCATTCAATCAAATGGGTATGTGTGTGAAAGAGGTTTTTCTTTTACCATAAGGGGCGTGCATAATTGTGTAATTGGCATGTTGCACAGAACAAATGCATTTGGCTAATCAACACAGTTTTGCGCTATTATGGCTTTCTTATCTCTGCCGATAAGCATGGGGGAATTGGCTAAGGACATGCCATTGTTTTAACTTACGCACTCTCTGTACGTGTACAGTTCAAGTCATTATGCAAAGTGGGTTGAAGGCGGAACAATAAAATGGATTGGTTTGTGCGCAACAAAAATGTGCAAAAATAATTTGGTGAAGCAATGGCAAAAGGCAGTTAATAAGACTGGCAATTTAGGGACTTTTCTCATTTTTTTGCTGTTGATGACACGCAATTTATAATAATTACTAGCTAATTCAAATTTCGCGATTTTTTGGTCCGTTTGATCTACACCTCCTATTTACCCGTCGATTTACCCGTCTTCATGTCAAGCTGAACTCATATAAGAAGTTTGCAAATTTTTCAAACTGATTGACCGCTTGACACCTGCTAATTGAATTGCCAACTATTAAATCTTCATGATAATCTGAACTAATTATAAAATGTTGCTTATGTCCCGATTCTTGGACAGCTTGATCTTGACACGTCAAGTTACCCGTTTACATAATAGTCTAACTCATACAAAATCTCGATTTACAGGATATTCGACACAATTCAAGCTTCCAGGGAATGGCCCAAGCCTTTCGAACTTGAATCATTCCAAATGTGCTTACTTCAATCCCCCTTGAGATCACAAAATATAAGTAGCATTTTTGATTTGAGAGCGAGAGCGACAAAGTTTAAGAAGCATTTCTGACATGCGGCGACAAACGATGGCGATGGTCGTGAGCGATGAGATGCCATTCCATTCGTGTTCAGTGCGTATGCTAGGGTTCGATTTTGTAAATTTCGCGACCATTTAAATAAAAGTTATGAAGCCTATGTTCAACTCCAGTGTGGGTAGCGTACGGTGCAGTTATTGTTTAACGCCAAAACACCACGCTCATAAAAATTTCACCAAATGTGAAACGTTTACATTGCGCTGATTTGCTTGAATTTGAATTTTGTTAATGGTTTTTTTTTATATACAGGGATATTTGGAGGATATACGGAATGCAGAAGTAGTCGGCAATCCCAAATATTTGCCGTTGGATTCAAGTGACGCCAACATGAAGTTTGCTTCAAGGTGTAAGTCCCGACTTAGTAAGATTATTGGGCAAGTACAAATTTTACTTACAAATTTTTCCTGGCATTTTTATACCCTTGTAGAGGGTTTATTAAAATTGTCGAGGTGTTTGTAACGCATAGAAGGAAGCATCTCCGACCACACAAAGTATATATAATATATTCTTGATTAGCATGACGAGCTGAGTTGATATAGCCATGTCCGTCTGTCCGTCCGTCTGTCCGTCTGTTTCTATGCTATCTCCTCCGTCAGTCTAACCAAACTTTGCACGAAGTGTTTTGGTACAAATACCTGCAATTTTGTCGAAACCGGCCAGATTGGATGACTATAGCATGTAGCTGCCATAGGAACCATCGGTCGAAAATGTTGTTTTAGTGAGAAAAACTTGTATGTCTTCAACGCAAACTACCCCAAACCTCGTATTTATAAGTTTTCTATGCTTTCACATAATTCCACCAAGTTTGATAGGACAAGTATATCGTAAAGATGGCATAGAAATTGGGTGTATCTATGTACATATTTGTGTCAGTGGAATCAGGCTACTAATTTATATAAATCATACAAGCTACAAGGGTATAAAAACGTTTAAACCACGCCTACTTTCACTACAAATGGAAAAGATTGTAAGAGATTCCAGCCCTTCAATTCTTGCCGTTTCGGCACTGCATAGATAGTCAATCCATCAGTTGTAAGTTTTACTGAATAATTTTTGTCTTGACGCACATTGACCGATTTTGATACATTAAAATCCATGTTTGAAATCTATTAAAAAATATCATTTTATTTTATTGAAAACAGTTGTTGAAACTTTAAGCGCGTTTTTTTCGAAACCACGTTTTTTGAATTGGTTCGCAGCTTTTCTCAAGGTCTACCGAACCTCGTTCATTTTTTTCTACATCTTCAAATGGCCGCCATTTTTACAAATTAAATTTTTTTCATAATTCTGCTTTGGTCCTTAAAGGCATTCATTCTTACCAATTTCCCGTTTCCGCCTAGACCGGAAGAGGGCCTTAAGGGGGGAGCTTGCTTTAGAGGCTTCAAAAAATCGATTTTTTTTTTTTGCATAAATGTCTACCCAAACTATCCAAGAATGTGTCCCTAAAATTTTAGAAGCAAATTCAAAATATTTTTAAAGTTACAGGAGAAATAGTGAGCAAGCGTCGAGATTTTTTATATACGATTTTTTTTATATACGAAAACTTTGACTTGCGATTTTTCCTAATTGGCGGGAAAGAGGGAAAAATTAAACGTCCTATCGAAACGAGACAAAATTTATTGAATTCGGGATTAAATTCTCTTCTAGTTGAACCTAAAAAACCTTAAGAAAGTTATGATTAACCCACTTTTTAAGCAATCTGAAGTGAATTTTTATAAAAAAAAAACGAGTTTTTTTTTAATTTGCGAAAAAATGTTGAATTTTTCCACTTTTTGTTCAATTTTCTTGGTTTAACTGGAAGCTATACTATTGAAAAAAAGAAAATTTTTTGGGGTTTTTTGTTTCAGATGGAAATTGCGACCTGCATCTTTAGCGCCGCACGACACATGCACACTCGAGGCGCCTCGGCGAAATGCTTGTACCAGGCATAATGACATATTTTAATGAAAAAATTTGAGAAGACTTGTGATATATATAATAATAAAACCTGAAAGTTTCGTTTCAGTCGAATAATTCTTTCCTTCCCAAAAAAAGTCCTCGGAAAAATCGATTTTTTGAAGCTTCTAAAGCATGCTCGCCCCTTAAGCCTTTGATCTTGTAAAAATGCCACAACATAGCAAAATCATGCCATCTCTTTCTTTCTTTCAACAGCATGCCCAAGGTGAAAACAAAACTGACAGCAATCATGCTATCATTATTAAGTAAAATTTTCAACTAAAAAGCTTCCTTTTGAAAAATTACAAACATTTTATAACTTTTAAGTCTGTTTATTAAAAAACAAGAAAAAAAAATTGCTTTATTTTATTGTATTAAAACCAACATATTGCCAGATCTGCTTGAAAGTATGTTTTTAAGACCCTAATAGAACGCTTTAGTTAATTTAACAAATTTAAGAAAAATTTTCTAGACCACAAGAGGTCTTTAAATGTAATTCTACGCGAAGTGCTAGCTGGACATAATAGCAGCTTGGCAGAAAAGTATCCATTAAACACAGTGACAGTGAACCATGTGGTCAACGAAATAGCCGAGAAGTTGGAAGATAACAAGAATGGATCAGCTGCAGCTGACGAACTTTCCGCCATGACGAAAGCCACTAATGTGGAGTATGTGATGGACAAGGAGTTTAGCATTGCCGTTGAGCAAATGAGGCTCAAAATCAAGAACCGCAACCCAAAATGCTGATTGAGCAAGTGCGTAATAAAGATAAATGATATAAAAGAAAGAATTCCTAGCTCGATGGGAGCTGGAAGTTGAATGATATTAAAAGCTGACTAGTCCACCTTCTAACCAACAATGATAAATGCAAAGCCAACATTAACTGAAATTTGTAAATGCTGTATACAAGGAAATTTTCGATAATGTAGGCTTGTTAAGCTTTGCCGTTGAGCAAAAGGACGCGCAAAATCAGGACGAGGCCTTTAAATGGGTGGAGGAGTCATTTACAGAATTTATTTTACAAATGCAACCCAAAATGCTTTAAGGATATGGGTAAAACGATAATGAACTTTTCAGTGCTAATAAAAAAGCCGTCCAGAAAACGCGTTCTTTCTTTGGCTAATGCCAAACCCAGCGAGACGAATAAAAAAAAGAGCGTCCAGAAAACGCGTTCTTACTATGGCATAGAAAAACTAACATAGAAGCACACTTTGCTGCGGTAACCTCATATTCTGTTGAATCATATTTTTAACGAGCACATAATCACCAACCTTAATATCCAGTTCCTTCGCTTCTCTCTTATTGTCTGCTGATTCCTTACCCTAGTTTTTCTTAACGCAGTCATTGTCTTTTTCCGCTGAATGCGTAAATTCGTCTCGAATCACTCGATGAAACATTAATTCTGTTGCTGCAGTGCCCGTAGTAGAATGTGGGGTTACATTGTACTTAAGTACAAATTTTCGAATTGCTTCTTTATAATTTTCCTTATTTGCATGAGCAATTTTCAATCGCTTGACCAGTGATTTGTTCATATTTTCTACTTTTCCATTCGCCTGTGGCCAATATGGTGGAGTTTGTATTGACTCTTGCGCTCTGTTAAGCCAAATAAATCTTGCTGTTCCTTTGCGTTTTACCAGAAATTAACAAAACAGTATACAACTACAAGTAAAACTCAACAACAGATAGGGAATATTCGAAAGATTTGAAATTCTGGCACGAGGGCAAGTCGAAATAACCACATACGAGCGAATATCGAAGGCAACTGCCTGTGAGAGAGCGCAAGAAGGCAGGAACCCAACAACTACAACAAAGACAAAAGGAATTACTATGTATTTTGTATTGTTTTCAATTGATTGTTGCCAGCCAAGCTTTAATATGATATTGACGAGAATGCTCATAGCAGTGAGAAAAAGCGGACTAAGTTTTAAAAAGTAATGTTGGGAATCGAATTTCAATATAATAAAATTTTGAAGCCTTTTTCAAAGCCTCGACTGCTTAATTGACTCTGTTTGTAAAAGTGAATCCAGATTTGAACAAAGCTTGAACCAAAATAACCACTTGAATTAAAAATTATTTGGTCCTAAGACTGCTTCGAGTATGATATCAGTATCTCCTTGCTGTCTATCGTAAGCAATCACCTTGCTGATAACAACATGTCAACGGACTACACTATACTTATTCGGCTACTTCCCGTCATTTAGTTTCTCGATCAGCAAGCATTTCATGATGGACTTTTGTAAGAATTTTAAATTTTCCCGAGTGTTAGATCCTTCCTTATCGACTGACAAGAGGCACGAGTTAAAAGTTAATCAGGTCAGGACGATTTAAGAGCAAACGAAAGTTCAATCAATTTTCGGTCAGAACCGCAAAACGCAGCCAAGCAAAACGTGTACCAAACACTTGTAATTGTTTTCAATTACGTCACAGAGAGACGAAGACTCATCGTAGGGTTTGATTTATTGCCCACCCACAAAGTCACAACCCAATCGTCCTTTTCGACTTATCCAATTGCCACACTCGACACTCGTCTCTTTGTGGCTCTCCAATCAGCGTTAGTTGATTGAAATCTGCATAGTTCAGAGGAGCAATGGGAAAGATGATGGCTTTTGCTGCATTCCATTTTGGCCTTAGTATTAGAGCCTATGGCTGTTTATCAAGTGGTGTGTTTCTTAGCTTAGCGCATTAAGGCTCCCAAGAAGTTCAAGAATTATTAGCAACTTCCAAGCTATGCATATTCATCTTCTTAATACTACCCAAAGTGCGAAAGTTGTTACCTACAACTAATGAAAGAGTTTTGCTTCTCTGGGGCAATCGATCACTTGGGGTTAGTAAAACGCAGCCCTTCTGTGGGTAAAGGGGGGAGTGAAAGCCACGAGGAGTTAACGACACTCAGAGGCAAGTTCAAAACTTGTGACCCACGTAAAAAAAACTTTAGGAATCGTTTCAGGGTTTTACAGTCATAAAGCTGCAGCGGCTAATGACAAAGGCAGCAAGTAAAAATAATGTTGCAAACTGCGCGGCGCCCTTGTGATTTATGCCTCACTCACACACTCAGTGCACTGACTTTGGGTTCAAAGTTTTAAATGCCTACGCGTAAAGGGAAACTAGTTGTTAGACTACAATGTTGCTGGCACACCATGCCCGATTTTATCTTCCATACAAAACATAAGCAAACATAAATTTAAAAAAAAAAAAAGAATGAAAAAATAACTCGTAGTTGATTTAATATGCAAACACGCATGCAGTTTTGTCAAAATGTATGCAAGCCAAAACTCTGACATTTCTACAACAGCCCAGCTAGGAAGATGACAAAATGTTATTAAAAGATTGAACATAACGTACATAATTTAAGAAGCAAAAAATAATTTTTTAAAAGATATGGATAATCAAAATCAAAATTGAACAATTTTTAAACATTTTGGTATTTTAATTAAAAAAAAATAAACTGTGATTCGACTTAAGCCAAATTTTACGGAAACTTCTTAAAATAAATTACATGGTTGCAAGTACTAGAAGTGTGCGTTCCATCCACTTCGAACCTCTGAGATCGTGGCGGGAACAAATTCGATCTGCGTGAAGACAAACGGATTTCACATTCCAATTTTGTTTGCTTATATATATGGTTGGTTATAGTCTTTAAGACCTAAGAGTTCATATACCAGATCAAAGGATTGATTGTCTAAATTGACACAAATTACATAGTTAAATTTCACCAATTTCCTATAAAAATTGCATAGAAACAGGGTGGTCCATTTAATAATTGGAATTTTATTTTGCTATACAATAAAAAACGGCTCGATGTTCGTGTCATTTATTTATGAAAAACAATTTCGGTCAAATGGACCACCCAATTTTTGAGGAACATTTTCAATTCGGCACGTTTTGGCACATATGTCAGCAATAGCAACTCGAATCTCGTTCTTCAACTCATCAATTATTTCAGCATTGTTTGCATAACATTTGTTCTTGACCGCTCCCCAAAGATAATAGTCTAACGGTGTCAGATCACAGCTTCTTGGCGGCCAATTCACATCTCCATATTTGCCGATTATTCGATTTTCTAAGATAGGGCGCAGAAGATTGTGGCGTGCGCTGTCCGCTTCAATTTCGTCGAAGAACCAATCCCTTAACATTGCGCGGTGGGGCTCACCATTCACGGTCACGGTGGCTCCTTCTTCATTTTCAAAGAAAAATGGACCAATGATGCCTCGAGACCCAAATCCGCACCAAACAGTGGCACGTGGTCGGTGCATTGGCTTCTCGACGACGAAATGCGGATTTTCTGAGCCCCAGATGCGACAATTTTGTTTATTAACATAACCACCGAGGTGGAAATGTGCTTCATCCGAAAAGATGATTTTTCGGTCAAATTCACCATCTTCGGCCAAACGATCTTCCGCCCAATTTGCGAACTGTAGACGATTCGGATGGTCAATTGGCTTTAGCTGCTGCACCAATTGAACTTTGTATGGCTTCATGGCAAGGTCTTTATGCCAAATTCGCATCAAAGAAGTGCGCAAATTGTTGAGATCGATGGCGAATTGACGTCGATGGTTGTTCACGCACATTTTCAGCAACCGCAGTAATGTTTTCGGTCGAGCATTCTAGTTTCACGAACTCGCTTTACGAATTGATCCACAAATTGAGTTTTCAGAACATTGTTTTTTGGTCGGATAAGTCTCTTATGAGTTGTTAACCCAAGGTGGTACTGACTTTGACTGCCCTCCTCGTCAAGGATTTTCAGTCAATATAACTGCTGTTCCACTGTTTCTTCCATCTATTTTACCTGTTCTTTAGATTCATTACATAAAAGAGCAAAAGAAAAATAAAAATTTAATTAATTAAGAAACAATTTTTTTTATATATTTTAACTTACCTCCATTGCTTCTAAAAGTACATTCATTTTAACCCATATGAATACACCCCACTATAGGAAATTTTCACAAATTTCAGGCATTTTTTTGCTTTAAGTACTATATGGGACTATATTTGGGAAAAGATGGGCGTGGTAGCACTTCACCCCGTCTTAAAAAAAAAAATTTTTTTCTTGCTATATTAAATGAGAATGTATTATATAACATTTTTTTATTATTGACGCGTAATCAGAAACATATTTTTCGCCCGCAAACTTATTGAAATTACGAGTCTCCTGAAAAAAAATTGCTTAAGCGTCAGGATGTCTACGTTCAAACTGTTGCATTATTCGGTTACATTTCCGACACTTCATCTCCAGATTTGCACAAAATATCCTTCATTTTCTCTTTAAAATATCTTTCAGATACGTCTGAAAGACTTTGGCTTAACACCTCTCTAAAGCAATCAAAAATAACATCTTTGGGAGATGGACTAGTCGCATTTTTCCAATTGGCAAGCAAGTAGGCATGGGAGAAAATAAGGTTGAGTCCTAAAAAATGAAATTTCGCAAAAACTGCGCTAAACTGCAGATTGAGACAAAGTGCTGAGGAAACGGAATTGATGACTCTACATGGTGCAAAAAGTCACAGCCCTAACCAATCTAAACTCGGCTGTTGATGCTGATCAAGAATATATATACTTTATAGGGTCGGAGGAGATGATTCCTTCTGGCTGTTACATACTTTTGCACAAACATAATATACTCGGTGTACCTTTGGTACAGAGTATAAAAATTTGATTATTTCGATAATTTAAATTTGATAATTTGGTTATAATCGGATTCTTCACATTTCGGGACTTCGGAGAGGAATAGGGAACGGGAACATACCTCTTTGGATTGGAAGGGGCAATGGAGAGGAAGGCGGCAACTATAAATTTTACAAGAGCTGGATATGCTGCTGCTCATCCGCCCATATTCCACTATATGGGATTCAGAGATATCGCTGTACAACAAACTTCCACGACCCACTCCACCCGACTTGTTTCATTTAAGTCTTTCAGAAAAAAGCAGAAAAACTATTTCAGACTTGACTGGGAATTCAACCTAATACCTTCTTCTGCAATTAACGAACAACGTATGGCACGACCCGCAAGCACATTCGGCCATTGCACACTTTTGCAGATTCACTTCTAGAGGGTTACTTATACTTAGTTGAGCTGACAAGCTGAGTTGAAAAAAAAACAAGAGAGAGATCAATATGTATAAGAAATATATGTCCCATAAATGTCAAACCTCTATCTCTTACCATCTCTGAGATCTGTGCGTTCATACAGACGGACAGACGGACATGGCTATATTGACTGAACTGTTGATGCTAATCAAGAACAGAATTCGACAAAATTCAACCTTTTTAAAACCCGTCATAAGACCCTAAAATTATGATAAAATCCACCTCTGTAAGCATCACCTCATACCCAGTTTTACGAATATAGCCTCGGTTCGCGTTTCATGGGTACTTCTGTACTTGCAACACACAGCGACAACAATTTTAGCTTAGTTTTTAATGGCTTAAGATAAAAATCTGCAAAATTCAGCAAATGTGGACAGAGTCATTGGAAACGCAATGTAAAAAATTCACTTCAATCGTACAATTGGTTAAGGTACCGAAGGAGATAAACCTTAATACTTGAATATCTTAAAAAGGTAAATTTTTATTCAAATAGCGAAATAAACCGCGATATGGACTATCATTTTGAACTCAATCACAAACCAATTCATATAGGCCATAAACCAGACCTAAAAAAAAATCAGAACTGCGTTTTCAGCAATTTTTGTACTAGCAATTGCATTAGAAACAACATTGACCATTTAGAGTGAAACCAGCTTTACCAAAATTACGTAATAAACTTGATTTACTCATCAAGTGCTTCATTACCAGCAGGAAAACATATCATATCATATAAATACTTTAGTTCAAGGCATCTTAGCGTATCGCGGTTTCTCCAAGACCTCCGGGCTTTTATTTATTTATTTATTTATTTATTTAGAGTTGACAAAAAAAGGCTGTCAACGAAAATTTATATACGTTACAAAAATTTTTATGAGCTACTGAAGCCTATCAAAGAAAATCTAATAAAATTACAAAATAAACTAATAACGACTCCGACACGGTGGGGGAATTTTATTTGCCCGTCCGGCCAGCTATGCCCCTATTCACAGCCAATTGTAGTCAGAGACGTTATTAGAGCTAACAAAAACTTTAATAATATAGAGATCGAGAAGAAAGAGAGAGAGAGAGAAAAAAACCAAAACCTACAGTTAAGTAGGAACAAAGGAGAAAAAAAATAAGATAATATATTAAATTAAAAAAAAAAAAAAAAAAAAAAAATAACTGAGATAGAGAGAAAAATATCTTAAAGTAAACTTTAAAAATAAAAAATTTATACGAAAAACTTAAAGCTAAATAACCGGAAAATCTCTGACCCGGTGGGGGAGGATTTTTTAGCCAGTCCGACAAGCTATGCCCCTACTCACAGCTGGGAGTGGTCAGAGATTTCCCCGGAGATAATTATAGAGAGACGTTTTTAGAGAGAAGAGAGAGACATAAGACCCGAAAACGATTGTGCTGGGCATAATCAGTTGTGCATCTGGGCAAGATTAAAGGTAAATAGTTTCTAGTTGGCCTAGAAGGAACGGAAAAGTTAAGGCGACCTAAAAGTTCGGTAGAGTCTACATCACTAATGATTAGCTTATGAAGGAAAGAAACGCCTAGGACTGTTCTACGATCAGCTAACGAAGGAAGGTTAATAAGCAAGAGTCTACTGGAGTACGATGGCAGACGAAGGTTAGGGTCCCAATTTAGTCCACGAAGAGCAAAAAGCAAAAATTGCTTTTGTACTGATTCGATACGATCGATATGCTTTTTGTATTGCGGACACCAGACGGACGAGCAGTATTCAAGTACAGGACGGACTAGAGCAGTGTACAGGAGCTTTGTGGTGTAAGGATCATTAAATTCCTTCGACCAACGTTTAATGAATCCAAGTACACCATTCGCCCTATTAACAATAGAAGAGATATGAGGATTGAAACTCAATTTGTGGTCAAAAAGAATTCCAAGATCAACGACGGTAGATATTCGTTGCAGGGGTTCATTGCCAATCGTATAAATAGCCAGCGAAGGTTTGCAACGATGGAAAGTCATAAACATGCACTTGGAGCAGTTAAGGTATAAATGATTAACCAAGCACCAAGACTGCAAGGAGTTTAAATCATCTTGTAATCTAATGGAATGTGTCGGGTCATTGAAAGATAAAATAAGTTTAACGTCATCGGCATACATAAGTATCCGAGAGTAAGATAGTATTGTGGGTAGGTCATTAATAAAAAGAGTAAAAAACAAAGGACCAAGGTGACTACCTTGCGGTACACCGGACGTTACAGAGACGGGCTTTGAAGTGTCTGAACGTAATATAACTTTCTGGGTTCTATTTTTTAAATAGGACGAAATCCAGAGCAGAAAAGAGGCGGGAAATCCTAACCGATCAAGCTTATAGAGGAGAAGATCATGGTTTACAGAGTCAAAAGCCTTACTAAAGTCGGTGTAAATGACATCGGTTTGCTTTTTCTTAAGGAACCCATCATTAACCAATGAAGTAAATTCAAGCAAATTGGTCATAGTTGACCGACGCTTAATAAACCCGTGCTGGAAAGGTGATAAAATCGATTTGCAATAATGCTGCAAGGTGGAGGTTATAATCTCTTCAAATAATTTAGGAATAGCGGAGAGCTTAGCTATGCCTCTGTAATTGGAAATATCAGATTTTCCACCTTTTTTATGAAGAGGAATGATATAGGACTCTTTCCAAAGAGTTGGAAAGACAGAAGAATCGAGTGATAGATTGAAAATCTTAAGCAAAGGATTGCATAAGGAACTACAGCACTCTTTAAGAACACAACTAGGAATGTTGTCTGGGCCAGGGGACTATGAGGATTTTAGAGATTTTAAATGCGAAAGTAGGGAGCTTTCACTAATCGAGGGAACACAAATCGAGTTAGAAGAAGGAATGGTATATGGATAAGAAGTGTTAATAAAGTAGATAGAGGAATACGTTGATTGAAAAAAGTCTGCGAATAGGTCGACGGCAGCAGAATCATTGCCAGCCTTTTGGTCAACCCAGAAAAAAAGAAGAAGGTAGCGATGAAGATCTACGCTTAGAGTTCACAAAGCTATAGAATTGTTTAGGGTCCTCTGCAAATTGAATTTTGCACCGGGCAAGATAATTCTTATAGCACTCAGAGTTAAAAAGTGTAAAGTTGGATTTTGCTATTGAATATTTAGAGAAATCAACATCCAAGCCAGATCGTTTATACTTTTTGAAGCATCTAGACTTAATATTTTTCAAATTAGAAAGTCTAGGGCAGTACCAAGGAGGATTAAGTGACGCGGGAGAAGCTACGCTATAAGGAACACAGATATCTAAGAGAGAATTAAGGGATTCGTAGAAAAAGGCAAGAGCAAAGTCAAAATCAACCGCATTGAACAGAGGTGACCAGTCTGTTGCACAAATAAGTTGATTTAATAATGTAAAGTTTCCTTTACGAAAACAACGACGAGGTTTATTAGGAATTTTAGAGGTTGATGAAGTAGTTTCAGAAACTGAAAGAGAGATTTCAAGAGTAGGATGGTAAATATCTTCGGGCAGTGATAGAGGGGCGGACCTAGAAACTACAGCATTAGTACTGTCAGCGACAAAGACAAGATCCAGCAATTTATTAAGATCGTTTGGAATTGAATTTATCTGAGACAAGGACATATCAAACAGATGATCTAAAAAGTCATGCTGTGTTGATGGCACAAGATAGGTTGACCCATTAAGATATGACCAGGCGATGTTTGGTAAATTGAAATCACCTACAACAACCAATGAGTCAATGTCTCGTAATTGGGCATAAACATCTTTTATACAAGTTATATGGTTCATATAAACTTGAATATCGGAAGAAGGAGGGATATAGGAGCAAGTAATATATAACGAGAAGGAAAGAAAAGAAACTTTTACGGCTACGAATTCCACACCATCAGGCAGACTTAGTGGAATTAATTCCGAACGGTGGCTAGTCTTCACTGCGATCAGTACACCACCACCTCTTCGAGTAGGTCGATCATATCGATATATAAAAAAATCATTTGACAAAATTTCGCAATCAGAGATTGATGGATTTAACCACGTCTCTGAGAAGGCAATAATGTCAAACTCAAATGAAGCACTATTCAAGAACAAGGTAGTAAGTTTTGATAACAGACCCCTAACATTCTGATAGGCTATAAAAGGACTAAAGGACAGAACTAGTTTTTTGAAACCCTGTTAGAGCTAGACCCTACATTTGAGGGCAGGCTGACGGGCATTGGCCTAACACGATTTTTATACCCGTTACTCGTAGAGTAAAAGGGTATACTAAAGTCGTGCAAATGTATGTAACAGGCAGAAGGAATCATTTCCGACCATATAAAGTATATATATTCTTGATCAGTATCAACAGCCGAGTCGATATAGCCATGTCCGTCTGTCCGTCTGTCCGTCTGTCCGTCTGTCCGTCCGTCCGTCCGTCCGTCCGTCCGTCTGTCTGTATGAACACCTAGATCTCAGAGACTAGAAGAGCTAGAGCAACCAAATTTGAAATGTAGACTCCTATTGTCTGCACGCAGATCAAGTTTATTTTCAATTTTTGCCACGCCCCCTCACGCCCCCGCAATTTGGAAAAAACGTCATATCTCCTACAGTTTTGATGATAGATGGTTCGTATTTTCTAGAGATATCTAGTACTCAAAATTATTTATCGATTTGCTGAAGGAATGATAAAGATCTGATGAACGATACTCAAGTTATGAGCAAAAAACGGTCAGTTAACACCCACCACCCACCCCACCCATAACCTAAGCATTGCGTTCAGCAGCAATCTTAGTGAGAGAGAAAGAGAGGGAGAGACTTAGAGAGCGCACTGCGTTGTGCGTTGTGTGTTAACTGGCCGCCTGACTCGTGACCAAATTCGAGCTGCGACATTAAGGGTGCAGAGTATGTAATAGTCGGGCTTGACCGACTGTCTTATTAGGAAAGGTGATACGTTTTCAAAAGTTTTGTTGTCTGATCTGTTTATCGTGATGAATTTGGAGTCATTTATGTTGGATTTAGTAATTGCCAAATGTCTATTAATATCTGGCGGATAATAAATAGCCGAGTTAAAAAATGTTGCATACTTTTCGGCTGACCCACCTCAGGTGGACAGGACCCCAGGAAGGCTATTAAAAATTTGTTTCCATGAGTAACGGGTATATCGAAGTCGGTTAGAGCCGACTTTAACTTACGCTCTCGTTTGGCCTAAACTCGTGAACAATCATATCTGGCAGCCAAAATTCTGGGTCACATATGATTGGAAAAGCTTCACCTGGAACACTTATGTTAAAGGAAGCTACATCACGAGGCTGGGCAAAATTAAACTTTGAAATGGAAACACTTGCTGAGGATTTGCTAGCAATATAGGCGGCAATTTTCTCGCAAGTAGTTTCAGGAGACAACCTAGACACAAAAACTGTTTTGCGTGGTGCTATAACAGTACTCCAAGCATAAGGGAAGGTTAATCAAAAGGAGTCTACTAGAGTACTATTTCGAAATATTTTTAAATGTCCGATCTAAAAAATATTTAAAAAAATCCAAAAATGTAACATTTCAGAATGCTCCCCTAAATAAAGTAGAACTACGTGTTATATTAAATCCCAGAGGTGCTCCACACCAAACAGTATGGTACATACATAATATATCAGCTCAAAAAGTTTCTGTCAAAATATTTGGTATGCACTCCCGCACCATTAAAAATAAATTCCACTAGCTCATGCATACTTTGGTAGCTGCACCAGCAATAACAGCTCTAGCACGGACTTGTGAATTGCATTTTTAGCCAATTTACACAAAATTAAATTGAATTTACGCTACGCTTGCACAAAATATCAATATAACTCTTGTAGCAACGTAGCCAGCGAAACAACAAAAACCATATAAGAAAAAAAAGACAGACTAGTCAAGGCGAAGAGACTAGCAATTTCTGCATAGAAAGGACGCCCACCACAAAAAGTCAACTGCATTTTATCAAAATTCAAATGGTATTTTCATCCATCGTTTACGTCGTCTTCTGCTGCTGTCGCAGCTGCTTGCTTAGCATGCGTGATATGATTGCAGTGGCAGGACTTGTCCGTGTAGTTTATTGCACAGCTAAACAACTAAAGTGTGGGAGCGTGAGAGGGTCAGAGGAATTTGCGGCGCGTTAAGCAGGATGCATTTTTGGACTAAGTTGGACGATGAGTTTCAACCTACGTGCAGCAAATGAATCAAAACTTCAAACAACCAAACTGCAACTGGAAACTGTGTGGGGTTAATTGTGAAGTGGAATCTTTTAAGGTCTGAACTCACTGTTTTTATTAAACAGGACTGAAATACTTGTTGTGCTTGAAATGAAAAAAAATAAATTTAATTTAGGAAATAAATTTAGTTGAACAATAAAAAACTTTTTTTTTTAAGGAGTAGGCCTTAGAAGTCATTTCATATTAGGAAAAAACAAGAAAGAAAGTCGGTCAAGCCCGACTATAACATACTCTGTACCCTTACACTCGCATTTGCTCAGGAGTCAAACGGCCAGTTAACACCCCCCGCACAACGCGGTGCGCTCTCTAAGTTTCTCTCTCTCTCTCTCTCTCTCGCACTAAGATTGCCTGCGTTGAACGGTTAGGGTATGTTGTTGTGGTTGTTGGTGGGGGGGTGGGTTGTGTTAACTGGACGTTTTTTGCCCATAACTTGAGTATGGTTCATCCGATCTTTATCATTCCTTCAGCAAATCGATAAATAATTTTGTTTACAAGGTATCTCTAGAAGGAACGAACGATCTATCTCCAAACTGTAGGAGATATGAAGTTTTTTCCAAATTGCGGGGGCGGGAGGGGGCGTGGCAAAAATTGAAAATAAACTTGATCTGCCTGCAAGTATAAGAAATATATGTCCCATACATGTCAAACCTCTATCTCTTACCATCTCTGAGATCTCTTCGTTCATACGGACGGACGGACGGACAGACGGACAGACGGACAGACGGACGGACGGACAGACGGACATGGCTATATCGACTCGGCTGTTGATGCTATCAAGAATATATATACTTTATAGGGTCGGAAACGATTCCTTCTCCCTGTTACATACTTTTGCACAAACTTAATATACTCTATGTACCTTCGGTACAGAGTATAAAAATATCTATTTGTTTTTTATATATTCCCAGCTTCATATCATTTCTGTTTTGCTATTGATTAGCTTCTTGCCTTATTAAATTAATTTACAAGAAACGAGGAAGCTACAATTACAAAAGTTTGGCAGTTCGGACTCGATGAGCTTTCGGAGAACGTGAAAGAGTAAAATAATATTCGAGCGATGCGAAGGACAAGATCATGTTTTTTGTGTGTTGTACCAAAGCGACGGATACATACAAACCCAAATAAATGAACGGGAGTGCAGGAAAATCAAGTTCTCGTTGCAGTTCTCTAATATATACTCTAAGAAAGTACAACAGTGTATTCTAATAATCCCTTTTCCCTTTGGTATTATATTCAAGAGCAGCTCAGATTGTTTCAGTACTTGTTTAAAAGAATAAGTAAGGTAAGGTATAAAGAAGACATAGTGACTTGTTTTCCACAACTGGCTAAATATATTTAAATGGCAAAAATGGCAACACTGGACATAATGTTTAATTAAGAGTTTTTATTTTGAAGTTTTGTTATCTAAGTAAAGAAAAATGTGGAAATTATTTCGCTTTGCAGTGTTTTTCTGTTTTTTATAAATTAAAAGTTGCTTTCCATCTAAATGATATACATATCGACTCATGTATGATTTAAGATCAATTTTAGCAGATATTTTTAGTCTTGGTTTAACTTTTTTCATTGACTTACTACATGAAAAGTGGTTTACAACTAAAGTGAAATTATAACTTGCAGAGACAACTCTTACTCTACACACCGTCGTTTGTTTTTGTTGCACGAGAAATCGCGACGTTTCTTCATGAAATCAACAGCCTTGTCCAGAATCTCTTTTTCCTCTGCTTCAGTAGCTTTGCGTAAGGTCAAAGTGACTTCGTCGTTGAATTTGAGCTAAGAAAGAAATTATTTTTAAATTTATTTGTGGCCACCAAATGGTGTAACTTTTCATACCCTACAATCCTCCACCTGTTCCAGGTACTTTTCGGCAGCATCTGCCTCGGTCAAACGAACTGAACCCTTGGTATCCCCCTTTTTGAACTCCATGTAGGCTATGTCAAAATCTTTGACTTTCTCAAATGCCTCACGTATCTCCTGATATGTGGTGGTCTCTGGGGCACCCTCGAACATCACTATGACATTCTTGGGCAACTCAAAGCCTGGCTCTGGCTTGGATTCCTTTTTGTTTTTACGCTTCTCATTCTTCTTCTGGTACTCCTCCGGTGTCTCTTTCAAATAGTCCACTTGCCATTTGCGCAGCAACTCACGTTCCTTGTACACAATCTTCTCCATCTCTAGGAATGACTGAGCCTGCTGTTTATTTTCAAAGGTAACGAAAATGATACCCTTGAATTTGTACGATTTGGTGGGCTTGTCATAATGTTTGCGGATGGTCAGATTGAGTACTTTCTCATAGGAAGCAAAAAAGTCCAGCAGCTCACTCATCTGTGAGTCTAGAGGGAAACCCTTGACACAGGCTGTCCGCTCCTGTATCTCCTTGAGCCGCTCCTCGTTATGCTCCGGTATGGGACGGTCGGGATGGCGACGCAAACTGAGCTTGTCCTCACTGACCTGCAGCAGATCCTCATCGGAGTTATTTAAAGCGTCAATGATTTTGGTGACATCTGTCTCTAGCGAAGCCAAACGCTTGAAGGTGCGAAGTATGAAGAGTGGTACCCAGCCGTCCTCATTTTTGGCAATCTGCTCGCTCAGATACTTGTCACGGTTGAGATTGGCATCGCCGAAGTAATACCCCATTTGGCGAATGATGGCGCGCTCGCTTTTTGGCTTTGGTTTTGGTTCGAACCTTGGTTCGTTCCTCGTTTTACCCAATATATATAAAATTACAATACAATAGGTATAAATCTGACGCATAAATACATTATAACACTGTAAGACGTCGATTATAATTGACGTGAGATTGGCGCTCGTGTGCTGGATATGGACTTCCTTCATGTAAATCTTCATACTTTTTCGTATGCACTTTAATCAGTCTTTCACTCACAAAATTAAGCATCGATTGGTGTTTATTCGCCACACTTGGAACTTTTTCTCACAATGATTTAATCAAAAATGCCTTTATCTTCTTTTAAAGGTGCCGTGGCTAGTGTGGCCAATTTCCACCAAATATCGACTGTTACATATGCTAAAACTTAAAAGAGATTAATTTAAAATAGCTAAACAATGTCAAACAGTTAGCTAGAATTGCAGGCTCTGGCAAAACTGAATAGGTTTCGGCTTTCGAGCTTACAAAATAGCTATATCTGGTGGGAAAGTAGCAAAAATGGGCAACGCTGGGTGTGGCACACACATCTGTTTGTATTCGGTTGACATGTTTCTGCAGTAGCATGCACCGGGTTGTTTAGATTGGAGCATATGTATATGTGTTAGATGAAAAATAAGACGTTCAATACATTGTGCAGTGTACATAGGTGTTTACATTGAATTTGTAGTATATTTCAAATTAAAATCTCTGACTGGAAGTATTGTGGTCCATGTGTATGTAATATAAATTACACATACGTATGAATGTATACATATGTACATAGGTAGGCAAAGAAGAACTACATACAATATCACGCTCTGATTCTTCACGTAGTTAAATTGTTTTACATATGTACATACATATATGTATGTAAGTATGTTAATAACCATTGGGAGTGCGAAAAGGAGAAAATAACAAATCGAAGACATTTATTTTTTGAACCGGGGCACAGTGCGGCACGTTTCAGGGTCACTGTGGCACAGCGCAATGTGAACTACAAATGCCTTGGCACAGAAATCGTGTGTCACAGGAACGAGTACTTTTCAATGTGAGCACAAGTACTCGTTTGGCGTCACAGTGGTTCTGTGGCCGAGGAGGGCACGATTGTGACCAAAATTATTCGCGCAATCGCGCATGTTGGTTTTCCGGTCACATTGCGATAATTTTGTTTTGTTTTTTTTCGACTTAAGAATTTTGATAAAGGTAAATATGCGTCATTTTTAGTGCTTTTTTGTATTTTTTTAACTGTAATTAAATTACATTTTTTAGCTGCAAGAAATGAATTCGCGAAAGGCAACAAAACTAGTGACGTGTGCTGTTATTGCGTTGTGGGTGCTGGACGAAGATGAAGATGATGATGAACCCAAACCAAAGCGCTCTTGCTGGGTCGACACAATTAATTTGACTCGAAGGGAAGAAGGCATGTTTGCCAAGATGAATGCAGAGTTGCGAAGTATTCCGCAGAAATTTAAAAATTATGTGCGCATGGACGCAACCACTTTCTATCAGCTCGTATGTTGTGTGACGCCACTATCAGAAAGCAGACGACGAATTTTCGTGAGCCCATATCACCTGGCGAAAGATAAGCAGTGACAATCCGCTATTTGGTTTCAGGACCCAGCATGACGTCCCTCTCATACGAGGTTAGAATGTCAAAGGCAACAATATCTGGAATCATTACGGAAACATGCGATGCAATATATGAAGAATTGAAAGACGAGTACTTAAAGGTAATTGATTATGTTTATTTATTGGATATATGTACAATGTAACTACATAGTATGTATATAGTAGTAGTATTTGATATTACTATTATATGCCGTTAATAAATTGTTTATTTATTTTGATAATCCTCCAGAGCCTCATAAATACATTCTCCTCTCCTTCAAATTGGTCAAGTTCATCCAATTGACTTGACTGTGCGGATTGAGTAGCCTCGGTTAAGTGAGCGCGTGGAGTAGCCTTCATATTGCGAAGTCGGACCTCCTCCTGCACGTTTAATAAGCTCTTGTTAACAATTATTTGCAACTGGAAGGCCAAGTCCGGATGCTCATCATCGATTTTGCGCAAACTGGTCGCTAAATAGTCACAAAATTCAGACCATATGTCAGGTTTTTTTGTGGTTATTGCAGACATGGCTTCTGACACTGACTTTAATAAAACCTGTTTCTGCATATTATCCATATTAAAACTCATCTGCTTCCAAATCCGCAAAGCAAAAAAAAACGCTGCGTTCTCCAAACTTTGTTCCGATCCGGAGCTTGATAATGATGGATTCTGAAACAAATTAAGTTATATTAATTTTAATTAATTACAGATTCCTGGTACAGCTGATGACTGGCTTAATATTGCTAAAGGCTTTGAGGATAAGTGAAACTTCCCCAATTGCATTGGTGCTTTAGATGGAAAGCATGTTTTTATCCAAGCACTACATAAGTCTGGATCTGAATACTTCAATTTCAAGAAAACTAATAGCATTGTTCTAATGGCTTTGGCAGATGCGGATTTTAAGTTTACTTATATTGATGTGGGAGCGTACGGCAGAGATTCAAATGGGGGAGTATTTTCCAGGTGATCGTGCTTAAAGCTTGGAATGAAATTCAATAATAAACATAAATTTGTTGTAAATTTTCAGTTGCACTCTTTCAAAAGCACTGTTCGCAAATACTCTGAATTTGCCATCACCAAAACCTCTCCCGAATGAAACGGAGCCAACCAATTATGTTATTGTGGCCGATGATGCGTTTGCACTGAAACCTTACAGAATGAAGCCATTTGCATTCAGAACCTTCAATGATGAGCAGCGTATATACAATAACCGGCTCTCAAGAGCTCGACGTATAATTGAAAATTGTGTTGGCTATTTGCGCATTGCATAATTTTCTTTTGGAGAAGAATGGAGTGCAAAGCAACCTCGTTGATCATGAGGTTGATGGAGAGCTTATACCGGAAACATGGCGTGAGTCGGCAACAGATTGTTCGCTATCAAGGATAAATGCTGACCGACCAACATTCGTCTGCGTTTTATGAAATATTTTTCCACTGAACATGGTGCAGTTGCATGGCAACTATATATATCGTTTATCTATTTGCTCATAACTTGTGTATCGTTCATCCAATCTTTATCATTCCTTCAGCAAATCGATAAATAATTTTGATTACTAGATATCTCCAGAAGGAACGAACAATCTATCATCAAAATTGTGGAAGATATGACGTTTTTTCTAAATTGCGGGGCGGGATGGGGCTTGGCAAAAATTGAAAATAAACTTGATCTGCCTGCAAGTATAAGAAATATATGTCCCATACATGTCAAACCTCTTTCTCTTACCATCTCTGAGATCTGTGCGTTCATACAGACGGACAGACGGACAGACAGACAGACAGACGGACGGACGGACGGACAGAATGCTGTTGATGCTGATCAAGAATACATATATACTTTATAGGGTCGGAAACGATTCCTTCTCCCTGTTACATACTTTTGCACAAACTTAATATACTCTATGTACCTTCGGTACACAGTATAATAAACTTAAACTGCAACAAAATTCACTAAAGAATATGGCCTGAGAATAGCCTGACGGATGGCTGTCTGAAAACCGCCTGGCGGATGGCTGACATTTTATGTGCGAACTTCTGGTGTTTCTGTGCTGATCGGCCGCCGATGGTTACCCTTAGCAGACTGCCGGATGGTTGAGTATATTTGTATGAGCGTCTGTAGTCCGGACAAATTAGGGTTTCAACTTCTGTACACCTTTGTTTTGGCGCTCTAAACGTTGTGCCAAAAGTCACATAAAAACTCGTGTGCGCGTCGTTAGTTATTCAAGGTTAATGGTGAAAACGGCAGACTGACAAGTTTCAAAATTACCTCAGCATTCACAGAAAACTTGAATAAAATAGCCATTTCATGTCCGATTTTTGCGTTTGAGGGCTTTTATTAAAGTAAATTACATAGTTTTCACTATCCAATTAATAAAAATCTGATATGATATTGTTTCATTATACATCTATAGGCATTTAAAATATGTTAAACTTTGTAAAAAAGCATCAAAAGCACTCGCCCAAGCACTCTGAAAACAAAACATTTGTCCAAGTTTTTTCTGTTAAGTTTTTTTTTAGAACTTTAAAATCGGTTAAAAAACAACAAAGTTATGAGAGTTAAGGTGGAGACAACTTTTGCTAAGTCGAAAAACACGATTATCGATAATATCTCGATAACTATCAGATACAATTTTTTTTCATGGCAATTTTCGTGATCAGCGGGCCAATATACTTTAGAAAAAGTTGGTTTGGTTGAATGGCTGAAGATCGGCTTTCATTTTGTCGAGCAGTGTAGGTATGTCATCTAAGGAGTTTTTAATTAACCAAGTAGGTAAGTATTATTAGATATATGGGCATTTCCACAGAATGGTCAACCAAAAACCGAAAACATCTATTCATTAAATGCAGCTAACATATCCTAAATATATCAATATAAGTTCCTGAATCAACATTTGTAAGGTATTTATGATTACGCAAAAGGATACATATACAAATTTATGAAAAGCATCAGAAGTACGGCGTTAGAGAAAGGCTTGTCACGTAACGTATAAAAAAAGCAACATTTATTTTTGAGCGAATCAGCTATAAATATATAGCTACATCATTGCAGATCATTTTTAAGTTAATTGCAATAAAAAACTCGAACGCATTCCACAGAGTTTTACTCACAATTCCGTATTATGTCACGTTGCGTATGCCTTTTTGTCTGCCTGTTTCTTGGGACCTTACTGTCTAGAACTCTCAGCTTTTACATTAAATATAGTGCTACCAAAGGCTAAACAATTCGTACGATTGTCACGTTCGTAGCTGTGGAAATGCCAATATGCAAAAGGTTATTAAATAAAATGAATAATACTAATTATTTATTATTTATGATATATTAATGATTTAATAACTTTATACCTGGTATTATTCACTGAGATTCACGGTTGACCTTGCATTACTGCGGGCTCTCTGCCCTGTATCTCAAAATCGGTTGGGCGTATGAGAAAATTGTGTGGACAATATTTGTCGCAAATTTGCTGCTCTACAATATGTGTTTACATCATTAGAGCTAAAGAAACCGAGATAATCGCGGAAAACTGATTTTTGTGACCTTTGATTTGATTTTAAATAACTAAAGGACGCGAGATTTTATGTGACTTTTGGCACAACGTTAAGAACGCCAAAACAAAGGTGTACAGAAGTGTCCAGCTTATTATCTCAAATTCCGAGGTTGACCCTCTTTTTTGCCTAATTTGACTGGACTACTGGGAGTACTGTGCAGAGCGGGTCACCGGATGCTTTGCTTTCGTCAGCACCAGGCACAAAAAAACTACAGGGTATTTTTGTAAAATTTTCATTAATTTTTAATTTTTAATCTATCCAATCATCTGACTTATTTCCATCATAATGCTTGAATATTTTATTTTCATACTGGAACAATTAGTTTTGAAATTAAGCCAACTTAACCCGCCTTTTCGCATTAAACTTCCACATTTCTCCCCTCCTTCTGTCACAGTTTTTATACTCTGTACCGAAGGTACATAGAGTATATTAAGTTTGTGCAAAAGTATGTAACAGGGAGAAGGAATCGTTTCCGACCCTATAAAGTATATATATTCTTGATCAGCATCAACAGCCGAGTCGATATAGCCATGTCCGTCTGTCCGTCCGTCCGTCCGTTCGTCCGTCCGTATGAACGAAGAGATCTCAGAGATGGTAAGAGATAGAGGTTTGACATGTATGGGACATATATTTCTTATACTTGCAGGCAGATCAAGTTTATTTTCAATTTTTGCCACGCCCCCTCCCGCCCTCGCAATTTGGAAAAAACGACATATCTCCTACAGTTTTGGAGATAGATGGTTCACACCTTCTAGAGATATCTAGCTATCAAAATTATTTATCGATTTGCTGAAGGAATGATAAGGATCGGATGAACGATACTCAAGTTATGGACAAAAAACGGCCAGTTAACACCACCCACCCCCCCACCAACAACCACAGCAACATACCCTAACCGTTCAACACAGGCAATCTTAGTGCGAGAGAGAAAGAGAGAGAGAGAGAGAAACTTAGAGAGCGCACCGCGTTGTGCGCGGGGTGTTAACTGGCCGTTTGACTCCTGAGCAAATGCGAGTGTAAGGGTACAGAGTATGTTATAGTCGGGCTTGACCGACTTTCTTTCTTGTTTTATAATTATTTTTATCGCAATATGATTTTCAAATTTTTATTGCCATAATTGTTAATTTATTTATTGCAATTAATGTTGTCTTCTTTGCACCTTTACTCCCCTCTTTCTCGCACTCTTGTGTGTTGTTTGCATTTTATTACGCATATTTTATGCTGTCGTTGTTGTTGTTTACGTTGTCTGCGGTTTTAATCTGGAATCGCTTAAAATATGCAATTAATTGCAGTTGTTGCTGGACACTTTCCACTTTCTGTTTACCTTACTTCATACTTTTTGCATATGAATATAATTAAATTGTTTAATTTCACACAAAAGAAGGGGAGGCGACGGAAATGCAGACAGGCAATCAGCAAAATATTTTGATATTGTCTTTCAAAAGAAGAAAAATATTAAACAATATGTTCAACTGTACCAAAAATCCAATTTTTGTTATAATTGCTAATTACCCCTGACAATGCTCTCATTAATGAACTACACCCAGGAGACACTGCCACAAGCAACTTTCTACCTTTCTTCGAAAAAAATTAAAGCTAACATTTGAACATTCTCTCCAATTTGGCCTCACGTCGCGTAAGCCAATTTAAGCACAATTAAGCTTATTACCCAAAGTAGTTAGCGCCAGAACTCACGACTTGATTTGCATCGAGCAAACCAGTGACCAGTGCCAAAGTTTAAAACCAGGAGAAAAGGTCAAAATCCCCCAAAAGGACACGTAAAAAGAGGCGCACAGAAAAGAAAACAGGCGAAAATGTCACAGTCAAAGAAATCAACTAATTGATATCTCTTAATTTGCCCATTATACACAAGAGAAAATGCCGGGTGTGGTGCAGCGGTAGTGTGTGTGTCGGCTGGTGCTGGAGGTGTGGGTTCTATACCGCCAATTAGCTCTACCTAATGCCCATTGGAGGTTTATAAATAAAAGAATAAATCATTTTATTATTATTGTTCAGATTTAACCAAACTTATTTAATGAATTTCCTTAAATCAGTCCAAATGTAAACTGAGATCTAGAGCTGTTGATATTCGTATTATGTTGGAAAGCAAAAGTTTTTATAATTTGTAAGGTGGTGCAACAAGAGAAATCATAAATGTGGCCCTTTTTGTGAAAAGTTCAGGCAAATATTAATTGCTGAAATTTTTGTCAGCGCACAGTGGTCAGAAAGCCCGAAAATGTGTCATAAAGTCCAAATATTGCGATATCGTATTCAATTTCGGCACAGATAATGCTTAGACTAAATCATTAATAGAACGATCAAGCTATATTATAGCTTCAAATAGTATACATTCCGATTTTAAAAGATATGGGTTGTACTCTGTACCAAAACTACACAGAGTATATTAAGTTAGTTCAAAAGTATGTAACAGGGAGAAGGAATCATTTCCTACCCTATAAAGTATATATATTGCTGATCAGCATCAACAGCCGAGTCGATGTGGCCATGTCCGTCTGTCCGTCCGTATGAGCAAAGAGATCTCAGGTAGTAAGATATAGAGATTTGTAGTGGCGCTTGGTCCGACCAAAATTTAGAAAAACTATTAAGCCTAAAAGCAGACCACACTGATGCTAAATAATAGAATCTAGAGTAGAAGTAAAAAAAAAAAAAATAAACCAGAAAAAGTAGAAATAAAAGAACAAAACCATTGCAGTAACTTAAAGAGTGAAAATAGCATGAAGAAACATATGGATGAAGTTGTGTAAATTAATAAAATTTAAATTATAAAATTAAATAAAAATACTAAAGTTTATACCGATAATTATTAGTGCTCATCAGAGGTGTTTCGCAAATAACTCGATAGTTAGTGACAGCGGAATGTCAATTTCATGTGCCATAGATTTCCGGCTTGAGGTTAGGTGGCTTTGGCCAAATTCCGCTTCCGTCTCTTCTATTTGACTAGTCAGTGCGAACACATCATCGTCCAGCAGCTCCAGAACCCAAAAAGAGTAAAGTGGAACAAAAGTCTGTGTACAATTTTCTTGTTGCTATACAAATAGCCAAAGCTTCTTAAAATCAGTGTAATTGCAAAACGAAGCATAAGAAGAAAGGCGACGGAATAATTTTTATATTTTTTTTGTGTTCAATCGGCACTTGGAGTTCACCGATATATATAAAGTGCCAATCCCCGAAGATAAAAGGGTAAGGTTCCACCATCGAACTGGTTGTGATTTAGCAGCAGACACTCATTTTGTGCTCTCGCATTTTTTTTGTAGGGAGCGGCCCCTGGGGTGAGCGCAGCTGACCTGCCCCAACGTCCAGGTGACGCCTCGATGGTGATCAGCCATACGAACAAACAAAAAAGCTCCAGATCAAGCTTTCAATCCCAGCCCCATTGAGAAGGGCAAGGGCAAGCTCCGGCCACTTCGTTTTCGTTCTGATCTTCACGCTGTTTCAGTTTATCAGACGCGATGGCCTGGAGCGCACAACAACAGGGTGGATGGCCTGTCCAAAAAAGTGTCCGAAGTCTCGCGAGTAGCGAAGCCGAAATGCAGCAGAATTAGTAATAGAATTTTTTTTGTTTTTGTTTGCTAATTTTATGTGTTCGACAAGAATTAGAATTGAGGTATATGTGAAAATGGAAGTGAAGTGGAGATAAAAATCTTGCGATCAATTTTTGTTTGTTCAAATGCGGCAGCCCTTCCAACACCAATCAAGTGACTAACATATAGTAAAGCGAAACAAAGCAAAATCAAAACTCAAGAGGAAAATGCCTGCCAACCTGAAAAAGATTTAAAATTCGGATCGAGAATGAGGAGCGAGTTAGCCAATATTAGTTGTGAACATTAATTAATATAATCCTACACCTTCAAGCAACGTTCCAGTGCCTCCAGCGAAAGTACTTTCGGCGTGGGAATTGGATAGTGGTAAGTGTGTTAAGCTTTTTATGGCTTTTTTTTTTCTGCTATTTGTTTTGTTTCCCATTTGCCTCGATTTGCCTGTCCCAACCACTGATAAGCAAACACATTGCCTAAGCAGCGATCGACTGCTGATCTAGTCATGGATATAAACCCATAACTAAAGTAAAAATAAATGTGTTTGTGGTTGGCAAAATCGCTATTATTGATTTGGCATTGCTGGTCCGTTATTAAATTTTGTGCTTTTTGCTTCCAAATATCGTTGAAAAGAGAACACTAGTATAAAGGAGAAGTATGATTAACTACTTAAACTCTATTTGCCTTACACTGAGAGAAACTTCCATATCACATTCTTAAGCATTTGAAATTAATACATATTCTTGCCTAACTAATATCTACAAATAATACCATTGAAGTTCAATACCCTTATTATTTACCTAGGCCAGTTTATCTACATGCTGAGCTAAAGTATTTACATACACTATCTACATTAATTTACTTATATTGTCTACACTTTACATATCACTTTTAATGTTAATTTTTCAGCTATTCTTTTTATTGTTATTTTTGAGTATTTCGCTGGATAAAAATTTAGTTTTCGGTTTGAGCATATAATCATGAAAGTAGAAAATAGGTTAGATATCGTTAAAATTGTGAATAAATATTAGAACCTTGAAGATGAACTAAAGTGTCTGTTTTTGGAAGCCATGCCTCGCTTTAGTAAACCAATGTGATGATCGTTTCTGGATATTAAAGGGGTCGTTCTTTTTCACAACATGCCACTTGACGA
>JBAMBO010003503.1:0-19348 GCA_037044535.1 Lordiphosa magnipectinata
ATTATTCGCAAAACCAACCAAAGTCTTTCATAATAGTCAAAAGCAACGCCCTCTATGTGACAGCCAGCTGACTGAGGGCTGGAAAGTTATAATTCATAAGCGGCGAGAACACATTTTTAAAATTCGCATTTTATTTTTGGAGAATATGTACTGAATATATATAAATTTGAATTATAATTTAAAAATGCATCATAAAACATATAACACAATCAATAAATATCACTTGAACATCAAATTACCCCTTAACTAAAAAAAGGGAAATTTTTTTGCAAAATATGCAGCCCTGTTTTTAGAGATAATACTTCAATTGGAAAAGCTTTTGTTCTAACTAGATTTTCAAAAAAGAAAATGAAACCAGAACTTATAGTTCTGGGACACCGACGGATTTTTCGAGAGTTTTGCAAGCCAACCGAGGCCAAAATATCAAGAGAGTTCTGTGACACCGCTGATTGTGATAAAATGCGTGGGCACGACGCAGTTGTTGGAAACTAAACAAAATATAGTTTAGTTTAAAAAACAACAAAATCCCCTGTTGGATTGCGTTTGGGCAATTCAAACAATTGGCGCTTGTGTTAACTGCGGGACGAGAATTTCACCCACTGACAACAGAAGGGCCGATTACGGGGCATGCACAAAGACACATACAAAGCTTCTGTGACTTGGCGTTTGCTGCTGTTTGTCAGAATTTTTGCTACAAGTCTGACTCGGGATTCCCAAGCGGTCTTAGCAGCTCTGACATGAGGTAGCCTCTACCAACTCATTGAAGTCGGGCAAAAGATCGCTGATGATTGAACTGTTGGAAGTTTATGAAATAGCTGTGCGTGTCTTGTTTCAGAAACGTTATGATGAAAATCATAACTTATTGTCCTAGAGCCTGCTTAAAAGTTCTAAGATTCAAAACGGAAAACTTATCAAAATCTTTGGAGCCTCTTCGCGCCCATTAAAATATAACTTTTCAACTTATTTTTTTTCACCTTACAAGAATAAGACCGGCTACTAGTTCATATGGAAGGTAACGCGACGCATTAAATCTACTTGGCTTCAGGAGGCGGTTTCAAATCGCTTGAATTTTGTCATCTAATCTAGTAGCCGGGCAAATTTGTCCCCATCACAGATAAAGTCATGGTGTAAATATACCATGTATAAAGTGAATCAGCTTTAATTTGAAATGCGAACGTTTCGTGTTCCTCTAGAGATTTCTGGGCACACCCGACTTTATTTATTTATAATTATGGCATTAGTAAGTTGACCCAATTTTTTACGTATAATCCGCCATCTTAAATAAGTTACGCCTGACAATGCCTTCAGCTTTATATTTAAATTTGCGCCCTCAAAAATCCCCTCTAATAGGGATTAGAATACTAAACATTTTGGAGTGTGAGAGTCTCATCGATGGTAATCAACTCTTTGAATTTGGTGCTGATAATGACAGAGACGGTCATTATATGCCTTGACTATTCAATTGTGTTAAGATATTAGCAAGTGGTAAAAAGTACTATCGGATGTGACTCAGAAATCTCTAGAACTGAGGGGTTGATTTCATTGTCGATATTTCCTAGACCTACTCTTCAATCTACCCACTCTAATGTTCTGTTAGCTGTTCGTGTCTCCCTTGTCACGTCTTGCACATTACTCTTACGCCACGTGCTTCTCCGACCCGCCTGCACTGCTGACGTGCAATTTCAATGGTCAATCAAAGGCGGCTGCCCTTTATGGTTTTTTATAGACAGGCTTACCTCCGACAATGGCAAGTAAAATTGCACCTAGCTCAAAATGAAATTGCCCGGCATCGATCGCTGTGAGGTGGGCGTTGCTGTAAATCAATGAAGCGCCGCGAAGCGTGGCTGCATTGAGGATAAAATGAAGCAGCTGCCACATTTGGCTTTCTTTAGCTTTTATACCCGTTAGTCATACGGTAAAAAGGGTGTACTAAGTTAGTGCAAATGTATGTAACCAGGCAGAAGGAAGCATCTCCGATATGATGTAAGCTCAGAAAACTATTTTTCTATATTTAAGAAAATCGGCCTAGAATCGAAATCGCCCTTTTGATTTGTTGTTGTTTTTGAAACTGCGACTTGCAGTAAAACATTGGTACCATTGAAATAGTACCTTGCAGGTTACAGTAGTTAATATATTTTGTTGCTGTGTTCTGGTTTACTGGGTCGTCAGTAAAAGTTACCATTAAAACATTACTCATGATGCGCTGAATTTAGTTGCAGTATTTATATTATTTATTAGTGAATTCGAACTTGAGAATTACAAGTGGTCCCTTTTTTGTGCGACGCTCAAGAAATTTTTAGTGTTTACTTATGTGCACTGTGATGTCTGGTATTTGTATTGTTTGTGCTATTTGTAATGGTGCTGTGTTACACTTACGAGTTTACTGTAAACAATGGTAAAATAACTATTTTTATTGGTTGGAGCATTTTCAGCCGTCATTACTGGCTGAAATCTACTGTGCTACCCCGTAGTCATTACGATATGTGTTTACGCCTCTTTAACTGTACCTGGCGGTAAGTTTATTTAAAGACAAATTTTTTTCTGTCTAGTTTTCCGATTTTCATCAAGCTTGGTGGAACTATGAAACTGCAAAATGAAAAGAAAAGTTGTAAATACGAGGCTTGGGGAAGTTTGCACTGAAAACAAAAAAGTTTTTATTTTCAATAAATCTAGTTTTTCAGCCAATAGTTTCCATGGCAGCTTTATGCCATAGTCATCCGATCCGGCCGGTTAACGCCGGAATACGTTAAGAAAGCTTTAAAAATGAGGGAGGAAATAGCATAGAAACAGATGGACAGACTAACGGACAGTCGGACATGGCTATATCAACTCTGCTTTCTTCTTTGCGTTATAAACATCTGGACCATTCTAATATACCCTCTGCAAGGGTATAAAATAAGCTTTAGTAAATATGAAATTCACTAAGTTTAATAAAGAAAAAACTTTAATTTGATGTTAAACATAGTTAACATTTGGCTGTGATTTTTTACTGTTATTCGCGACACCGTGAAGCGTGTTGTATGTACTAACATGCCGAATTTTTGTGTTTAAGTCGCAGAGGTCCTGAATTCCAAACCCAGTCATGTTAAATTATAAAACCCTTAAAATAATTGAGTTTAACGCTTTTGAGAAAGAAGTTAATAAGTTAACATTTATGTTAGTGCACGCATTATAAATATTAAAAAGGCTATTAAACATTTCTACCCCTGAGTAACGGGTATATGGAGGTCGGGCAGGGCCGACTTAAGCTTAAGCTCTCGTTTATTTTGTATTGGTGTATCTGCTAGATGCAGCTGTATCTTCATCTCGCTCACCTGAGAAATACATTGCGTTACGTTTTTGGTTATTTCATGCTCTACTTGGAAGTGGAGTAAGTGGAATAATTTCCAAATTTGACAGCAGACATATGAGAAGCTGTTCCAGCCTCGCCCACCGGCAAAAAAAACTGCCACCGGTAACTACTGGTAACGTATGCCAAACGGAAACTCAAACGGAAACATTCAACGTGGCTGGGGACAAGGGGAACAACGAGACCAGGTCGAGTGGAGTCGAGCATTCTCATGTATTGAATGACGGAAAGCTTTCTCTCTCTCTGCCTCTTTTTATCCCCGTCTCACTCTGGCATAATGCAAATGTATGCATGGGTGTCAGAGTCAATGGCAAAAAAAGTTGGATATCGTAAAACGTATCGCCAGAGTGAGTTTCCGTATCCTATTAAGTGTGGAAATTACTTTCATATGCACATTTTGATTTCCTTGTTGCATTCTTTTTATGCAGATGCCTTATATTGCCTTTGGCGAGTCGCTTAGACATGCAGACGGACCATATGGTTAGATGCAGGATATTCAAGACGATGTCAGGTTAGCAAGTACAACTGCATGTGCAGGGAATTTAAAAGTCAAGAATATGATTGACACTCGTCACTTAAGAGTAAGTCGAACTTACGAGGCTGATGAAAAGTAGTTAAAAAATTATTTTAATTCATTTTTTGAAGTCGAAGAAAACTAAATGTGGAACAGCCTTCCCGCATGACAAAAAGAGTCCATAACTATGAAACTATTCGACTTCCCATTTACAAGTGAATACAGTAAATTCCTGGATACGAGACCAAATTTTGAGAAAACAAGAAAGAAAGTCGGTCAAACCCGACTATAACGTACTCTGTACCCTTCATGTCGCAGCTTGCATTTGCTCACGAGTTATACGCGCTCATCACTAAGTTTCAATCTCTCCCTCTCTCTCTCACTAAGATTGCCGTTCATCGGAATGCTGTGGTTATGGGTGGGGGCCGATTAACTGGCCGATTTTTGCTCATAGCTTGAGTATCGCTGATCCGATCTTTATCATTCTTGCATCAAATCGATAAATAATTTTGATTGCTAGATATCTCTAAAAGGTACGAAAAATCTATCATGAAAACTGTGGGAGATATGACGTTGTTTCCAAATTGCGGGGCGGAAGGGGGCATGGCCAAAATTAAAAATAAACTTGCTGCAACTATAAGAAGTATATGTCCCATACATGTCAAATCTATATCTCTTACTATCTCTGAGATCTGTGCGTTCATACAGATGGACGGACAGACGGACAGATAGACAGACGGACATGGCTATATCAACTCTGCTGTTGATGCTGATCAAGAATATATATCTTACAGGGTCGGAAATGATTTCTTCTCCCTGTTACATACTTTTGCACAAACTTAATATACTCTGTGTACCGTTGGTACGAGTATAACAAGAGCAAATGTGTTCTTAATATCAGGGCAATATTTCTAAAAAACTTTTAGCCGCTTTTTGCGGTTAAGTCGCTTTGGAATTCCCAAGCGGTTATGTCAGCGCTGGCATGAGGAGGCAGCTGCTGGCTGACAGTAGGCAGGTAAAGACCGCTGATGATTAAACAGGGATGCTCAGTAAAAGACTTTAAAAAAAATATTAGGGTGGTGGGGGGAGAGCCGACCGACCACGTTGTTGTTGGTCCATTATTCTTAAGAAAATTAGTTTAGAACTAAAAATGTTTATTTATTGCTTGGTATTTTAATCAACCCCTCTAGAGCCAGAATGTCAAGAAATTTTGCCTTGAATCTCAAACCCAAAAAAGAAATCATGAAATCCAAAAAAGAGTTGTAATTGGGGTGGGGCATCAAATATACTTGATCTGCCTGCAAGTATAAGAAGTATGCGTCCCATACATGCCAAGCCTCTATCTTTTACCATCTCTAAGATCTGCGCGTTCATAGAGACGGACAGACGGACGTGGCTATATCGACTCGACTGTTGATGATGATCAAGGATATTTATACTGTAAAGTTTTATAGTGTCGGAAATAATTCCTTCTCCCTGTTTCATACTTTTGCACAAACTTAATATACTCTGTGTACCTTTGGTACAAAGTATAAAAATGTTTACCACACTAATATTTAATACATTTTTTCAATATATGGGAATGCGAAAAAATCGCACAGTGTTATCATACTAATAGTACTAGTAGTAGAACTATCATTTATTATTGAATTTTTGCGTAATATTAACATGATCTGATTAGGAGGTAAAGCAACGATAGTCTTGAAACAGTAATGTCGTTGTTAAAAAAAAATAGAAAACTACAAAAATACAAAAAAGATAATTGGTGGAAGCACCGGCTTGGCTTAAAGCCGTCAACCGAAAACTAGACGCGTCTTTCCACTTCCCTGACTAATACACTTAAATACTTTCCCCCTTTACCAATTGCCTATACCGTATCATACCAGCAACATACGAAAACGTGACTGTGTAAAAAAGATACTTGAAACGCTTCATCCATGTGGCTGAGGACGAGGATCTACCTTTCTGCCGAAAGGTATTGTTTGTAACTATATAGGGAAATTTTAATCTTTTGTTTTTAGCCGGCTCTAGGTACATTTTTTTTCTGTGTCAATAAAAATAAAAAAGTATTTTTGGATTTGATTTACTCCGATATATTTCGAATTCCTTCGGAATCCGTCTTCAGGGAAGGAGTGTCAGCGTCTGGCTCAGTTGTAGAGCTTGAAAGTTCGAAGCTTAAAAAAATATGACCTGGAGCTGGATTAAAACAAAAGCTTGTTAAATCTATAAGAAAGGTCACTAACCCTAACAACACATATGTATATATTACGAAATATTTTACTAATATATTTTTTATGTAGTGGTTAATTTTCCTTAACAAAAACTTTAATATTTTGGATAAGAATTAATAAGTGTTTTTTGATCTAGAGTCCTATAGGGAGAAAATATTTTATAATTTCTTTGGATTTCATATTCATACTATATTACACAGATCGACAAAATACAACTTTTTTTAAAAACCCGGCATAAGTCCCTTAAATTATGATTATCACCTCTTTCCCAGATTTTCAAATAAAGCCTCAATTCGCGTTCTATGCGTACTTTTGTACAAGCAGCACAAATCGGAAACAATTTTAGCTTAGTTTTAAATACTTTAAGATAAAAATCTGTAAAATTCAGCAAATATAGACAGCGTCATTGGGAACGGAATATAAAAATTCAGTTCAGTTTAGGTACCTCTAGAAGGAATTAAAGTTGAATTCTTAGTTCTGCCAAATGCAGTTGCGATGTAAAAAAATCACGAAGATTTTTTTTAAATATTTCACAGCTCTGTAATCTGTAATATTATTGTCGAAATTACCAATCGGATTCGGAAATCACTGCATTCAGCAGGCAAAATCGGGATTCACAAATTACAAAAGGAAAATCTAAATTATCTGCTGAATGGGTCCATTAATTTAAATTGGTTTTGTAGTGGCCAGAGAATCTCACAATGGTTAATGGTTCAAATTTTGTTTACCGATAGTTACATATCTATCCTCTTTGCTCCTCACTAAAAGCAAAGCATAGATCAAAGCTCGCTCGCGCTTGGAATTATCCCGTTTGAAAGCTCCTCTTGCTTTTCGATTTCGCACCGTCACGTAAATTTTGAAGCAAAGTACAGCCAAAAGTGTTTTACAAAATAAAAAAAGAATATTAAACAATTTGCAAGTGCGAAATACGGCCTAAAGTGAAGACGCATAAGGGTAGCATCCCCGTGGAATATTCTCCACATTTATCTGTTTGTACTGGCGTACATACAGCAATACACGGTTGCAGAAAATCTTCAGGCTGAAAGGGAAAAACGCTTACTTCTTGGGCAAGTGGCCAGCGCAGCACCCCCGCCTAGCGCGACCGCGCTTTTACTACATATGTACACATGTACATAGGTGCTGTGGCTGATGTCCATTCCCATACATACATACATACACACTCGGCAATTCCGCAGGCTGAGCGAGCTATATCGAGAAATCATTCGCCCGGCTCAGACTTGCACACCGATATGGTTCTCCTTTGGATAATTCTGGCCAAGTTGGTGAAGACAGTGCATCCAACAGAGAAACGATTTTGTGGTTATGTTGGCGAATCCACCGTGAACGTGCATTGAGTTCCAGACACCTGCCTTTGCATACATATCGTACACACAGACGTCTCTCATTATGGACACACACACATTCACACCGACCGCTAAGTAGCTGTATAAAACAAAGACATCCTAGATTTTTTTAGCACTCAGCGAGAGTGGAGTTGCCAGACTGCTTGAATTTCCTTTCGAGGGCTTCCCAAATAATTTCGAATCATGCTTGTTAATTGCGATTAAACGTTTTTAATAATTCACTTTTGCGAATAATATTTGCTCAATTCAGTTTAGAAATCTTTACTGCCCAAACGGGTAAAATATGTTCAATGAACACTTTGTAAAACAGTTGCCATTTTCGTTCATATGAACATGAATTTTAATTTTAAAACTAAATGTTTAACTAAAATATGTCGAAGTAATCTTTAAATTTTATTTTATGACATATCAGCAGCTTCTTCACTTCCGTTTAAATTGTTTTTTTTTTGTAGTCCAAATATTAATTTTATTAATCACAGCCTAACAGCAGCTACGTCGAAGGGCCCTACGATCTTGCAGCGATGGATATACATGTGAGTTTAATTTGTAAGAAAACGAAACTGAATAGAACAAAATCTAATGAATAGAACCAAGTGAAGTAAACCGATTTAAAACCTTACTGCGAATATAGCTGCTCATATCTCATATCTCAATTATTAGATTAAGTAAAAAAGCCTTGTGCTAATCCAGTTATTTTCTTTTGCAACTATGCTATACTTTTTATATACCTATATTGGAAATGCTCTTTGAAGTAATGAATACATAATGTTCTGTTAATAAATTTATATCTGTCATAACCAACATGCCTAGACAAAATCGAGTAATTTAGTTCTTCTAACATTGAAATAGGGGCAATTTATACATCAGCTCCGTGAATTGCCATGGTAGGGTGGGTGAAGACGAGCGTATGAACAACTACAGCTGGTTCATACTTTAGGAAGAACTAAGGCTAAATCGTCAGCGCTAATTCTCCATACTCTGTCGGGTCTATATGATCATATATGATGATAAGTTACTTTTTTTTATTTTGATATTTGACTTATTTGAGTAGTTTCTGTAACGTGCACTTTATTTATTATGTTAATGTGCTTTGGGTATGTAGGAATAGGAAAGAACCCCGACCTCCGACGAGCAAGCATAGAGCGATGCACAGTGCACAAACCCCTACTTCCTCTACTCACTCGATGGCGTTGCCTCGATTGCAGGTGAACCTTTAACAAGTGTACACCGGGACATTACAGTTTACACATTTTTATTGTATGAATCTTAAGCTAATGGAATGTATAATAAATATATGGGATAGCTCTACTACTCTACTACTGTCGACAACAACGATGTGCACGAAAAGTCTTTAATTGAACGTGCACAACACACTTCTACACTATGAGCTATAAACTAAATTAAACCTTTGCAAAACAATTGCTAAAATGATGTTCAAATATATGTGTATACGAGTATGTTAACTAAATTGTTTCCGCATTAATCATAAACAATAACACATTTTATTGTATTAGGCGATTTCATTGACAACATTGCAAAACAAAAAACAACAATTGTTTTTCTGGGTATCTTTTCGACCATAATTAAAATGTAAGGTTCACATACGCAAGTCATTAGTATGACACTCGTGTACAGAATTAATTTATTAATAATTAACAAACAAAACAAACATAAATACAACTGGAACAAATTGGATACAAAAAACCGTTCTTCCATATGGCATAAACTTCGTTTTCAATTAAAATGCAAACTTCATATTATTTTGTTTCGGAAAATTTCGATAAATTAGCAAAATCAATGATGTTTAAAATTAGCAAAGAGAAAACAAATAATCATAAACCTTGTTACCGTGACCATATAGGCCAATGAAAAATGGCCAACGGGCGAAAGCGAAAGCAAAACAATAATAATAAAACAGTTCGGGTCCACAGCCATCGATAACATGGCCTGGCCTGCGTTTTCCTCGAGCGATAAACCTTTACACTTCATTAGGCTTTGAAAATTTCATGCTTCAACAGCTTGGACTCGACGACAACGGCACTAAGGGGTTAAAGTCGGGACGGCCCGTGTTTAATCAATGAATCCGTCCGTCATTTCACATGCAAAAAAGGAAGCACTTGCATCGAGGAAGAGTTTGCCAATTTTGCCTCCTCCGCTCGTTTGTTTTGCTCGAGTGTTTTGCTATTGGCCAAAGATGTTTGTGCATTTCACTAACAGCCAATTTTCCCTCCAGAACAACAAAAGCAACAACACCAAACTGGTGACATTGTGTTGACATTCAAGGCTCTGCAGCTAACGTTGCGTATACGCAGCGAAAAAGCACAAGAACATTCAAGTTACGAAAAAGTGTGCAACGAAACATACATTTTTATTGCAATTCAATGGAAAATATTGTGTGTATGTGTGTGAGTGGAAAACATAATTGCACGTAAAAGTTTTTTAATTAAAAACTACTCGTGACTTGGGTCCAATGCGAGTAAAAGGTTACAAAAAAACCTCAAAACGATATTGCCAGAGGCAAAAAGGGAGAACCGTGCACTAATCAGGAAGGAGAGCAGAGCCCGCATACTTCTTATTGACTCAGAAGTTGTCCGCAAAAGCCATGCATAGACATTTCCCAGCCGTACTTGCCTGTAATAACGAGAAAAGCACGCTCAACATTATTAATTTTAAACGCCTGCTGTGCCCTGGCAGCCAACAGCAGGTGGCCCCGACTACCAAGGGAGAGAGAGAGAAAGCGCTCATTCATAAATTTTGTGTCATAAGCGCGTGAAAATGGTACAAGTATTTGAATTTAATTATGAACTATGTCACTGGGAGAAGACAATGCGACTGTGACTCTCACTAAAGTCGCCATGATAAATGACACTCACACACACACAGATGCACAAAGCGAATAAAAGATAGAGAAAAGGAAAGTTGCCGGTATTAGGTTGCCGTAGGTTGCCGTTGTCATCTAAAGCATGCAAAGTGCTTGGGCTGCATTTCATTTTTATCTCTCTGGCTGTATTTTTATAAAAATATAATTCACCCTTGCCACACAGCCACTGAAAGGGTTACAGCTACCGCTGTTGCCCGAAGTTGGGGCCATGGAAAGCGTGCTGTGCTCAAAGAGAATCGCCCCGCTGCATGCAACAATGTGCAAGTCAACTTGAACGGAGCGGAGCTACGGCTACGGTTACGGTGTGACAGTGCGAACTGCAGCAACAGCTTGACTTTACACCTTCTTACAGTTTACTTTAAAAAAGCAAACGATGCTGAATTTGTTGTTGTTTTCGTTTTGGTTTCTTCTCGGCGCTATCTTACACAGCTATGCACTTTTCATTGGCAAAGTAAAGTCTGCGCTTAGGGAAATCCGCCTTTTGTCATGCGTGAAATATTAAGCAAACCAATTATACTCAGTTATTGCGGCGCGAACTGAGAAATATGATGACACGCTCTTGCGTCTAACAGACGCTTTATATGTATTTAAGGTCATGCTTCGACCCTGCCTACGAAATGCTGGTCAAAAAGTTTACATACAATTTTTAAGCAACCGGTTACTTTCGCCAGCTAAAGGAATCGCCAGAAGGCATCATCCAAAGCCCGTAAATAACTCTCAACCTCATTTTCAGATCGCTCTGCTCACGTCACTGACCGAAAGAACTAAAAAACGAAAAGGCCAAGCTAACTTCGACTGTTGCGAAGTTTTTATTCCCTTGCAAATGCTGTTTTGAAATGTCAGAGTTTAAGAACGCTTACATAACGAGAGCGTAAGTTAAAGTCGGCTCTAACCGACTTCGATATACCCGTTACTCATGGAAACAAATTTTTAATAGCCTTCCTGGGGTCCTGTCCACCTGAGGTGGGTCAGCCGAAAAGTATGCAACATTTTTTAACTCGGCTATTTATTATCCGCCAGATATTAATAGACATTTGGCAATTACTAAATCCAACATAAATGACTCCAAATTCATCACGATAAACAGATCAGACAACAAAACTTTTGAAAACGTATCACCTTTCCTAATAAGACAGTCGGTCAAGCCCGACTATTACATACTCTGCACCCTTAATGTCGCAGCTCGAATTTGGTCACGAGTCAGGCGGCCAGTTAACACACAACGCACAACGCAGTGCGCTCTCTAAGTCTCTCTCTCTCTTTCTCTCTCTCACTAAGATTGCTGCTGAACGCAATGCTTAGGTTATGGGTGGGGTGGGTGGTGGGTGTTAACTGACCGTTTTTTGCTCATAACTTGAGTATCGTTCATCAGATCTTTATCATTCCTTCAGCAAATCGATAAATAATTTTGAGTACTAGATATCTCTAGAAAGTACGAACCATCTATCATCAAAACTGTAGGAGATATGACGTTTTTTCCAAATTGCGGGGGCGTGAGGGGGCGTGGCAAAAATTGAAAATAAACTTGATCTGCGTGCAGACAAAAGGAGTCTACATTTCAAATTTGGTTGCTCTAGCTCTTCTAGTCTCTGAGATCTAGGTGTTCATACAGACAGACGGACGGACGGACGGACGGACAGACGGACAGACGGACAGACGGACATGGCTATATCGACTCGGCTGTTGATACTGATCAAGAATATATATACTTTATATGGTCGGAAATGATTCCTTCTGCCTGTTACATACATTTGCACGACGTTAGTATACCCTTTTACTCTACGAGTAACGGGTATAAAAACCAAAAATTTTTCAAACTAAAATCCATTTTCCAACAGATACATATCTGATTTCCACCAAATTTCGCGAATCTTTTTAAAAAACATCAAATTAACAATCGCCGATTTTAAGAACGATATAAATGAAAACGGAAAAGTTTTTCTCCTTAAGACTCATTTTCCGAGTCGGAAATTCCGGCCGCTCGGTCCTATGGCAGGCTTAAGATATAGTCATCCGATTTCGAACAAATCGGATCAGCGAGTTTAAGGTCGCGAACATTTAAAACAAAAAAATTTCTTACTAAGACTAATTTTTGACCGATCGGTCCTATGCCGATCAACTTTTTCAAATGAGTTTGAAAGCGTATAATATTAATAATCACCGACCTTAAGAACGATTTTCTTGTGAACAAAAAAGTTTTTTCACTGACCCTTTTTCTTACCGATGGTTCCTATGGCAGCTATAAAATATAGTCATCCGATACGGTCGATTCCGACATATTAGCAACGTTCAAAATTTCAGCTCGATAGATTTACAGTTTGCGTAGAAACAGACAGACAGAGGAAAGCGAAGGATAGACAGACGGGCAGACAGACGGACGGACAAAGCTCAATCGACTCAGCTCGTCGCCCTGATCAAGAATATATATAGTTTATGGGGTCGGAAATGAATATTTCTACACCCAAAAAAATTTGTATCAATATCAATTTGATACGCGTTGTCTCAAACTAAAACTGAAACTAGTATCTTTTTTTGTATCAATTTAAGCCTAGAGAGTATTAAACTGATATTTTGCGTATTCAGTTAAAACTTAGAGTATTAACTTCATGCGCAGAAGTATTAAATTGAAACTAATGTCAACGAATTTTAGTTTGAAAATTCGAAGAATGTATGAATTGTACAACAAAGCATGCCGAATGTCGCAGATGGCGATGCTTGACGTGTCACATTTAGTGTTTTAATTTTTGCGCAAACACATCAGCACTTAGTTAAAAGTAAATGCTGTGGAAGACACTTTCCCTGACGACTGCTGAAGATAAATAAATGCATTTCAATACGTATATGGAGCACAAATTTATATATTTACAAGATAAGTTTAATCAGCTAAGTATATGTGTTGTTGTGATCGATTTTGCAGACATATGTAAATAACAAATATAACTTTTTTGACAGGACTAATACAACGTCATAAGATGCGTACAATACTGCTCAGCGCGACGACGCACAGTGGCGTCCTTAGAAAGAATGAGATTGCAAACATATAAATTTTCATGTGCGCTTACGTCAAAGTTGACCGATTTTCAGTTTCAAAAAAACACAGTTTTTAGGTAATTTGGTCCAGTTTCAGGTAGAATAGCAAGAAAAGCAGGTAACGAATTGTATTTTCTTTTGTTTCTATTGATTTATGTATTTAGTGTATTATAAGAAAACAAGAAAGAAAGTCGGTCAAGCCCGACTATAGCATACTCTGCACCCTTACACTCGAATTTGCTCACGAGTCAAACGGCTAGTTAACAGACAACGCGGTGCGCTCTCTAAGTCTCTCTCTCTCTTTCTCTCTCTATCTCTCTCTCTCCCACTCTCACTAAGTTTGCCGTTGAACAGAATGCCTTGGTTCTGGTTGGGGGTGGGTGGGGGGGTTTACTGGCCGTTTTTTTGGCTCATAACTTGAGAATCAATCATCCGATCTTTATCATTCCTTCAGCAAATCGATAAATAATTTTGATTGCTAGCTATCTCTAGAAGGTACCAACTATCTATCATTAAAACTGTGGAAGATACATGTTTTTTTTTTGCGGGGACGGGAGGGTGCGTGTCACAAATTGAAAATAAACTTGATCTGCCTGCAAGTATAAGAAATATATGTCCCATACATGTCAAACCTCTATCTCTTACCATCTCTGAGTTCTCTTCGTTCATACGGACGGACGGACGGACGGACAGACGGACATGGCTAGATCGACTTAGCTGTTGATGCTGATCAAGAATATATATACTTTATAGGGTCGGAAACGATTCCTTCTCTCTGTTACATACTTTTGCACAAACTTAATATACTCTATGTACCTTCGGTACAGAGTATAAAAATTACTGTTTGCTATGTGTTTCTGCTTCTCCAGGTAAATCACTATATACAAACGGTCTATTTTTTCACGATTTTTTAACTTTGATAGAAAATAAAAAGATTTTATTTGTTTTTATTTCTGCCATATTTTCAAAATATGTTCTATGACTATTCCTTTACCTATTTCAAACGAGAGCGTAAGTTAAAGTCGGCTCTAACCGACTTCGATATACCCGTTACTCATGGAAACAAATTTTTAATAGCCTTCCTGGGGTCCTGTCCACCTGAGGTGGGTCAGCCGAAAAGTATGCAACATTTTTTAACTCGGCTATTTATTATCCGCCAGATATTAATAGACATTTGGCAATTACTAAATCCAACATAAATGACTCCAAATTCATCACGATAAACAGATCAGACAACAAAACTTTTGAAAACGTATCACCTTTCCTAATAAGACAGTCGGTCAAGCCCGACTATTACATACTCTGCACCCTTAATGTCGCAGCTCGAATTTGGTCAC
This sequence comes from Lordiphosa magnipectinata, assembly GCA_037044535.1. NCBI lineage: Eukaryota > Metazoa > Arthropoda > Insecta > Diptera > Drosophilidae > Lordiphosa > Lordiphosa magnipectinata. The sequence continues at coordinate 14,707 of JBAMBO010003503.1, forward strand.
GAGTCAGGCGGCCAGTTAACACACAACGCACAACGCAGTGCGCTCTCTAAGTCTCTCTCTCTCTTTCTCTCTCTCACTAAGATTGCTGCTGAACGCAATGCTTAGGTTATGGGTGGGGTGGGTGGTGGGTGTTAACTGACCGTTTTTTGCTCATAACTTGAGTATCGTTCATCAGATCTTTATCATTCCTTCAGCAAATCGATAAATAATTTTGAGTACTAGATATCTCTAGAAAGTACGAACCATCTATCATCAAAACTGTAGGAGATATGACGTTTTTTCCAAATTGCGGGGGCGTGAGGGGGCGTGGCAAAAATTGAAAATAAACTTGATCTGCGTGCAGACAAAAGGAGTCTACATTTCAAATTTGGTTGCTCTAGCTCTTCTAGTCTCTGAGATCTAGGTGTTCATACAGACAGACGGACGGACGGACGGACGGACAGACGGACAGACGGACAGACGGACATGGCTATATCGACTCGGCTGTTGATACTGATCAAGAATATATATACTTTATATGGTCGGAAATGATTCCTTCTGCCTGTTACATACATTTGCACGACTTTAGTATACCCTTTTACTCTACGAGTAACGGGTATAAAAAGTCCAACTGCTTCCAGCTGCTTATTCGACTGCTAGAGGTAAAAAAAAAGGAACAGTGGCGCCATTTGGGTTTTTTCGTTGCAAAAATCAAAACTTTTGAACCAATTAAGATAATTAAATAATTTAAATGGCATATAAATAATTGTCCAACCTATGAAATAAGTGTTTGAACAAAGTGCTAGGCCTTCTAGATGCTTACTTACGGGTTCTCAAATTTGAAATTTGCTCTACATTTATTGGTTCCAGCATGAAGAACACCATTACAGTGACTTTTGTTTAATACCCTTGTTCTACTGGCACATTCTAGAGGTCATCCGCTGGATGATCTAAATGACCTCATTCTTTCTGTGTATTTCCTCATAAGAGATGAATGTCCATTCGGTAAATCATCCGCGACGGATGATCAAGTCACTGCCATGGATGATCTAGCTACTGTCACGACATATAGCTATTTTCCGCTAAAAGGCTAGATTTTCCATCGATATGCCATCGAAGTTGCCAATGAGTTGTACATGGCCAAGGCAAGCGGCAATTGTTCCATTCTTTGTTCTAGAATGTTAAAATACAGTAATATTTCTTATGTATGAATCCCTACCTTTATCTACCTTTATCGTGCTGGGACTACCAGGAGGCCATGCTGCTTGATATGTGGATGGCAAACTTTGATTTACAATTGCAGACATAGCAATTCAGTCAGCTGTTCTTTGTTGTCGTTAGTGTGGCCGTGAACAACATTCGTCAGTGGAACAAGGAAAATTCACTTTTCGAGAACGTGATTAAATGTTTGCAAGTGGAACAAGGATATAAACCACATCCGCGTGAACACGTATCATACAGAGTGATCTAGCAATGCTTGCGCCAAGAGAGCAATCAGCTTTTCACAAGCCTTAAACGTGCCTGGCTGTGTACGGTTCTGTGCACGGCTCTTTTGTTTTATATGCGAATTTCCACTCATTAACAAACAATAATAGCCACTTACTGCCCACAGCTATTCACTATAGCTCAGTTTATCTTTGTACTAGATAACAGTTATCGGAGACCTTCAATATTTGCTAAGAAATCGTAAAAAATGGAAGCTTAAGTATTCAAAAAAGATTATTTGAACACACTAATATGTATGCATACTAAAAACAAGAAAGAAAGTCGGTCAAGCCCGACCATAACATACTCTGTACCCTTACACTCGCATTTGCTCAGAAGTCAAACGGCCAGTTAACACCCCGCGCACAAAGCGGTGCGCTCTCTAAGTTTCTCTCTCTCTCTCTCGCACTAAGATTGCCTGTGTTGAACGGTTAGGGTATGTTGCTGTGGTTGTTGGTGGGGGGGTGGGTGGTGTAAACTGGCCGTTTTTTGCCCATAACTTGAGTATCGTTCATCCGATCTTTATCATTCTATCAGCAAATCGATAAATAATTTTGATTACTAGATATCTCTAGAAGGTACGAACCATCTATCATCAAAACTCTAGAAGATACACGTTTTTCCCAAATTGCGGGGGCGGGAGGGTGCGTACCAAAAATTGAAAAGAAACTTGATCTGCCTGCAAGTAAAAGAAATATATGTCCCATACATGTCAAACATCTATCTCTTACCATCTCTGAGATCTCTTCGTTCATACGGACGGACGGACAGACAGACAGACGGACAGACGGACATAGCTATATCGACTCGGCTGTTAATGCTGATCAAGAATATATATACTTAATAGGGTCGGAAACGATTCCTTCTCTCTGTTACATACTTTTGCACAAACTTAATACACTGCTCGCCACTTGAATAGGACACCCTGTATGCTCTCTTTAAAACTGCTCGTAACTCGAAAACGAAATGGTAGAATAACGGTATTTTTTGCATATTATCTTTGTGCAAGCATTCTTCGCTCTTTCTGGTATATTCCAAGTTTTGGAATAGAACCGTGTTAAAGTTGTTTGCACTTTATGTGAGCATTCGTAAAAATTCAATGGAATTTATGCGCCACTTAAATAGAACATGCATTTTATTTGGTCGGTATCGTTGACACGTGCACACAAATTTTGGTTTACTTAAACTTTTTGCTTTAATTGAAGTGTATATAAAATTAAAAAAAATTAAAATGGGGCGTGGCACTTCATTATCTGAGTCGGAGAAAGGAAAAATCCAAGCTTACAAGGATTCTGGCCTTTCTATTGCCAAAATAGCAAAACAAGTCGACAGGAGCCGTCACGCCATAACAAATTCTTTAAATAATGAGGCTAATTATAGTAAAAACATGAAGTGCCGCACCCACAGTGTGCTTACCATCGCGGACAAGCGACTTATATTAAGAGAAGCTTCCAATTCGCACGACTCTTTGGCCAAGATAAGGGAAAAATGCAACGTTAAAGCAAGTTTGACAACCATGCGTCGTGTTATTAATAATGCTACACACCTGAAGAGACTAAAAATCAAGAAGAAGCCACCTCTTAACCCGGCTCGGAAGTTACAACGCCTTGATTTCGCACGCGCACATGTCACCTGGACTTCGGAGTGGCAACGTGTTGTCTTTTCGGACGAAAAAAAGTTTAATTTGGAGGGCCCCGATGGCTACATCTACTATTTTCATGATCTTCGAAAAGAACCACACCATCTTGATAAGTTGCACAGCAGTGCTGGAGGTATTATGGTATGGGGGGGCCATTTCCTATTATGGCACCTGTGAGCTTAAATTTATTCCAACCACCATGAATGCGTTGTGTTATAATGGTATATTGAAAGAGGCCTTTCCACACTTCCAAACTCTATTTGCAAATCTAAAATGGATTTATTAACATGATGATGCCCCTATACATACGGCCCGGATTGTTAAATCGTATATAGCGAGCCAAAACGTGGAGTTATTAAACTGGCCACCCTATTCACCGGACTTGATATATCATTGAGAATGTGTGGGGATGGCTAACACGTGAAGTATATGGATCAGGTCAGCAATATTCGAGCGTTCCCGAACTAATTGCAGCTATCAAATTAGCATGGGGCTCGATATCGTTGAATTATTTGGGAAAATTGTATGCATCCCTTCCAGACCGAATGAGTGAGGTTTTGGAGAAAAAAGAAGGCTCAACACACTATTAAAAACTTTTTTTGGTTTAAAAACATGTTAGTAATTTCTTATTTAAGTAATATTGTTATTTGAAAAGGATTGAAATATTCTTAAATGGTTTTTAGATAAAGTGTCCTATTCAAGTGGTGCAAAATGAAAACTCCAAAATTTGTTACTTATTGGTTAACAATGTTTTTTGTATACTTACAACTTTTGAATAATTTTGTAATTTTCGTCTAATTACTACATTTAAATAAACTTTATAAGAAAACAAAAATTATTTTCCTAGATGGCTTGGTTTAGCAGCAATTAACTATAGAAAATCGACTTTAGAGGTGTCCTATTCAAGTGGCGAGCAGTGTATACTCTATGTACCTTCGGTACAGAGTATAACGAGAGCGTAAGTTAAAGTCGGCTCTTACCGACTTCGATATACCCGTTACTCATGAAAACAAATGTTTAATAGCCTTCCTGTGTGCCTGAGGTGGGACAGCCGAAAAGTATGCAACATTTTTTTAACTCGGCTATTTATCATCCGATCTTGATGAAAATTTCAGGGCTTATAGATGTTGCGAATATAAATGTACATTTTAAATTTGAGATCGATATCTCAAAAATTGTGGGAGATATTCAACATTTTTTATTGTGGGGGCGGGGGTGGGCGTGGCAAAAATTTGAAATAAACTTGATCTGCGTGCAGACAATAGGAGTCTACATTTCAAAATTGGTTGCTCTAGCTCTTCTAGTCTCTGAGATCTAGGTGTTCATACAGACAGACGGACGGACGGACAGACGGACAGACGGTCAGACGGACAGACGGACATGGCTATATCGACTCGGCTGTTGATACTGATCAAGAATATATATACTTTATATGGTCGGAAATGATTCCTTCTGCCTGTTACATACATTTGCACGACTTTAGTATACCCTTTTACTCTACGAGTAACGGGTATAAATATGCGAATAACTTCCTCATCA